>VZTF01002826.1:1261634-1327313 GCA_013397755.1 Cnemophilus loriae | reverse complement strand
AAAAAAAAAAAAAAAAGAAAGCAAAATGCAGTGTTTCCCACAGACTTCCCCAGCTGCATGATGTAGTTGTGATCTAAATACCTGAGGCAGCATTTTCAGAGCTTCAAGTAAGCACACCAGCTAATTAAGGGATTTTTGTTGGCACAAAGGATCCTTTCCAGTCAGTGGCTGAAGGAAATAGGACAAATCCGGACATCAGGAGGGGCAGTGCTTCAGCTCAAGCCTCCTAAATCCTTTATCCTTTGTCAGATGATCTGACTGCCACAAGTGACCATACTTTGAAAAAACCCTGCTTGTCAAAATTTCTGATAGCAAAATCCCTCTTTAATCTACTCTGAATCAGGCCATGCTGGCCTTTTTCATGCTGCCAGGGTATCCCCAACAGTGACCTTGCCCAGAAGGATAAGAGGTTCATAACAGTAATGGCAGCTCTGGTGAGCGAATGCAAAAATGATCCTAGATTCCAGTATATGCAGAGTGCTGCCCAGAAGGATGGGAATTTTCTCACGGAGAAAGTCTTGGACTATAGCTTCCTACCATGAGAGGAGGGAATGAAACAGGGCCCTCATTTTTTAAGAGCATGAGGAAGGATCCACTCCTCAGGCAGAAGTTTTCCTTCAATAACCAAGTATGAATACAGGCCCCCCAAAAAATAAAAAGTGGAAAAACAAGAAAGTGGCCAGGCTTAAAAGCAGTATTCAGGATGGGATGCTTTGCAGTCATGCACTGCCATGTTTTGTGTTCTTGATCTACTTCAGGGGTGTGTTGTGGTCAGTAACTCTAAAAGTACCTCAGTTAGAAAATAATAATTTAAAAAATGCACAGAAATCAGCTGGGATCTTCCTAAATCAATACAGCTTACAGCCATCAAAGTAAAGAACAACTACTTGATTTTACTTGCTTTTGGATATTCTTTAGGGAAACAAGCACTTTAAAAACCTGATGGTATTTTACTGAGTAGATGAACAAATATGTGGTGGGTTTATCCTGACTGGACACCAGGTACCCACCAAAGCTGCTCTATCACTCTCCTCTTCAGCCAGACATGGAGGAGAAAAACATTAAAAAAAGCTCATGGATCAGGATAAGGGCAGGAAGAAACCGCTCACCAGTTACCATCACAAGCAAAACAGACTCATGTTGAGGAAATTAGTTTAATTTATTATAATTTATTATCAATCAAATAAGAGTAGGGTAATGAGGAACAAACCCAAATTTTAAAACACCTTCCCCTCACCCCTTTCTTCTTCCCAGACTCAACCTCAGTTTTCCATGAACTGCTCCAACACAAGTCCTCCCCACATAAACTGCTTCAGTGTGGGTCCCTTCCATGGCATGCAGTCCTTCAGGAACAGGTTATTCCAGAGTGGGTCCCACACTGGAGCAAGTTTGATGGCAGGAGCTGTGACCCAACGGGGGACCCACATCACAGGTCCTGCCAGGGGCCTGCTCCAGTGTGGGCTTCCCACAGGATCACAACCTCCTTTGGGTATCCTGCTCTGGGATGAGGTCCTCCATGGGCTGCAGGGGCTGTAGAGGAATCTCTGCTCCAGTGCCTGGAGCACCTCCTTCACTGGCCTCAGTTTCTGCAGGGTTGTTGCTCTCATGTGTTCTCACTCCTCTGTTTCAGCTGCTGTTGTGCAGGGTTTTTTGTCCATTCTTAAATCTGTTATCCCAGAGGCTTTAGCACTGTCACCAATGGGCTCAGCCTTGGACAGCAACAGGCTTTTATTGGAGCTGGATGGCACTGACTCCATCGGACACAGGGGAAGTGCCTGGCACCTTCTCACAGAAGCCACCCCTGCAGTCCCCCACTGACAAAACCTTACCATGCAAAACCCAATACAAAATAAAAAAGAAACCTGATGTTCCTAGACAAGCCCAAATTAATCAATTAACTTGAGAGAAAGCAAATTAAAGTGCTGGTAGCTTAATAATAAAAAATCATACAATTTTTTATGAGCTGTGGAAAAAAATTCTAGAGTGTCCCCAAGTTAAGGTAGCCTGTGGAGTAACAGGAAAAAAGGGTCAAGCTTTCCCCAGCTAGCTATAACTTCATTGTTTAATCAGTGTGCCTGCTCAGGTTGCTGGAAAGAGATGGACAATTGTGAACAGGGGTGTAAAAAGAGGGTGTGTGTGTGTCTCCACAGATGCAGGGGCTGGATGCTGAGCATAAAAACTTCACTTTTAGAGTAGTCTCAGTCTCTGTGCCTAGTTCAGCCATTTTTTCTTTTTTTAATTGTGCCACATCCCAAGTCGACAATCAATGGAAGGTCTTGCTTTGATATCAAGCTTGTTACCTTCTTGGAGCAAGCACACGTGGAATAAACAAGAAGGGGTTTCTGTTGGGTGCTTCCCAAAGGAGAATTTCTGTCTGCAGACGTGGTTGGGACTTTTTGTCTGTGAGGTGGGAGGTGGCATGAGAGTCAGGAGAGCTGCTCTGTGCCTGCTGGGTTTCATTTCACGGTTTGAGTGAGAGTCATCAGTCAGCTTTCCTCCTGGCCCAGTGGCTGAAACAAGCAGGGAGCCTCCAACCTGGTGGTCTGATAGATGATCAGTTCAGTCTATAATTCTTACATGGGCCTTGAGGCAATTTGCTCTGACCTGCAAATACAAGATACAGCCATGCTGGGTGCCAAAATGAGATGTCAAGTTGTGCTGCCCTTTTCAGTGAGATGAGAAATATGCCTCGGACATGAACACATTCATCTCGGAGGCCTGCCTGCAAGCCCCTCAGGTTTTTGTATAAGGGAGTAAACCTGACAGCCGTACACTGAGCAGGCTCAAACAGGCCTGCACGCCCAGCTCCTCTGCATGTGCACTGGGCTTTTATCAATGCATCAGAAATTTACACAGGGATGATGGCAGCTGCCCCTGCAGGGGTGACATCCTGTCCTTGCCAGTACCCTGGAGAGCCCATGGCAGCATCTGTGGCACGAGCGCATCTTGTACTCCACCGGGTTTTGCTGCATCCCGTGGCACTCCACAGCATCCTGTAGCATCCTGCTGAATCCCATCACGTCTGTCTACAGCCCGCTGCCCTGTCACTGGAGCAGAATTCGTTTACTCTTTCTGGCTGTCCTGGTGCAGGGGAAAGGTGCTGCCTTCCCAACCAGTCCCCTCTGGCTCATATAGAGATGGCAGCCAAATATGAGTGGAGTGGTTCATTCAGTTGTGGCCTTTCACTGAATATATGTGTGGGGGTAATTTAGGGCAGGGAGATGGCTCACTCCTTGGCTGGTGTATAAACGCATCTCCACTTACAAAGGACTGGAGAGAGGAATGCTGAGTGCCAAGAGTTATGGAGCCACATGTTTATCAAGGAGATGAAAAGAAAGAAAACACCTTGCTAAAGCTCATCAGCACTGTGGCATCTTTTTTCTTTTTTAATGCTAGAAGAAAAATTAATTCTCCCCACTATTACTCTTTCTCTGCTGGCTTGCGTGTCATTTCTTTATTGGGTGTAAAGCCCATCTGCTTGCCCTGCACTGCCAAAGAAAAGCTCTAGAACAGAGCAACTCTGCATGGGAAACTCTTAGTGACTGGCGTGAGGCAGCAGACAAGTCTGCCTTTGTGTGGTGGTTTGTTCTGGAGGTTTGTCACAGCCTGACACAGACCAGCACTCGCTGTGCCCTGGCACCACCCAGCCCCTGGGTGTGCCCCGGGCGGAGCACAGGGACTCTCACTGCCCTTGGGCTGGGGACAGCTCTCCCGGAAACCCACACCCTTAAAAAATGGAGGGAGGTGGAGATGGGACAAAAGTAGCAATGAGGTATAGGGTTAGCTAGCAGTGCGTGTGCTATTTTGGGAAGCTCAATTTTCAAAGTAGTACGGCATTTTTCCAGATTAACAGTGGTGTAAAAATATCCCGACCTTTTAAATAGTCTTCACAAACCTGTCTCAAACAGGTTTCTTAAGGATAAGCCTCACTTAAATCTGAAACAAATATAATTAAAAATATTACAGATTTTAGTTAACACTTTTTTTTTTGGTTTTGTAAGGAGCAAAATGTAGTTTTCCTGCTTGGAGACCCTTGCTGAGCTTTTGTCTCGAGGCACCTAGTTACAGGTTTAAAATCTCCACAATGCTTTCAAATAAATATACAGGTTTTTTTATTAACTTTTTTTTTTCTCCATCTGTGCAGAAGCACTTTCTCTTTGTAGATAACAAGTACCTGGAAATGAAAACCGGGGTGGGAACAGAAGGATACAAGGGCTTTTTGGACTTCAAGCAGATGATTAAAAAAAAAAGCCCACAGTAATACAGTCACTTATATTTCTTTATATTTCTTGGTTTGTTTCCTGCTCCAAACAAACACCAAACAAAGAAAATGTAAATTGCTTC
This sequence comes from Cnemophilus loriae, assembly GCA_013397755.1. Taxonomy (NCBI): domain Eukaryota; kingdom Metazoa; phylum Chordata; class Aves; order Passeriformes; family Corvidae; genus Cnemophilus; species Cnemophilus loriae. The sequence continues at coordinate 1,322,969 of VZTF01002826.1, read as the reverse complement.
TCTCTTCAGACAACACTGAATTACCTCTAAGCAGTGTTCAAAAGTCTATTATTTAAACATGAAGAAGTCTGCATGTTTCCTTCTGCTTTCTTTGAAAAACAGAAGTGTTCCCCTCTTCAAAACACAGTGGTGGGCTCTGACAGCTCCTGAGCAGAGAGTTACCCCTAGCCTGGCCCAACCAGAGACAGTGACCTCCGGGCTGTGCTAGAGGTGCCAGCTGTGGACCCATCCTTGAGGATGGACAAGGATGATGAGCTGAATAGCTGTCCCTGGCACAGGGCTGCCAGGCAGGAGAAATTCCATACTCAGAGCAGCGCTGGAGAAGAGAAGAGAAGAGAAGAGAAGAGAAGAGAAGAGAAGAGAAGAGAAGAGAAGGAGATGGCACGAATCCTGTTAATTTTTTTAAGCAGGTTTTCTCTGCACATTCCACAGAATGCAAAATACTGGTGGTGCACCTATGCCTGTAAAATTGTTTACGTGGTAAAGCACCTCCTGGTGCATGCAGATGTAGGACTTGTGTCCCAGAGCCGTCCCTTGTCAGCGGCCCTTCCGCTCACAAAAATGTGATGTTTTGCATTTTATTTTTCTAAAGGGCTCCCAGGACAAAGAACAAACCCTGGCTGCAGTACATGGGATGAAATTGTGGTAATGCTACTCGGAGAAGTAAAATCAGCTGAAGCAAGATCCCAGTGAATGTTTATATCGGACCAGGATGAGAATAGGGAGCTGGGGGGAGGAGAATGGTCCATGGGTGCTTGTTTGGAAATGTATTTGGACATGACTTTCCTCTGCTCGTGCTGATGCCTCTGGAGGGGAATGTGTGGGGCCGGAAGGTGCTCCATGCACTGGAGAAGGTGCAGATTTGCCAGGGGCTGAGAGAGGGCTGGGACAGTCCCCCACTCCCACTGTGACCCCTTCCTGAGGGCAGGTAGGGGCAGAGGTGTCCACTGAGACCTCTCAGCATCTGATGTGTCCCCAAAACCTCATGACTGGAGTCACTGCTCGACTTCAGTCCCGGATGAGCAGGAGCCATCTGGCAAGGGGGCGGTTGCTGGTGGGCTACAACAGCAGCCAACTGAATGCAGTAAAACCACACGGGGTATTTTTGGAAAAGCTGACATCTTTCTTTCTCTCTTTAGCACTGAATAATCCAAGAGCCTGGCTTCCTTGCACTGTGGGCCTTGCTGAAAGCAACACTCAATGGGCAGGAAATGCTGCCACCTGGTTTTGATGGTTGCAGACACCACCAGTACATTTGGATATAAATGAATTAATTCACTCTTAATCTTCAAAACTCAGAAAACTTCAGATGAACTGCAGGTCTTGGTACCTACACTGACTGATAATTTCCATGGGCCCCCAGGGGAGAGGAGTCTTTGCCTGCAATGCCTCCCATTATGTCATCATTTGCCCTCAGTTTCCAGATGATGCCAACACAAACTTTCTATTTCCATCATCTTACAAGGAGCTTTTAGCTGTAATGGTTTTATTGAGTTCTTGAGTGTTAAGCAAAACAATCCAGCTACGAAGTTAATTGTGTCTGCAAAATGACAGGGATCTTACAAACTGCAAACACCCAGCCCACTCAGGATAAAAATGGTTCATGCAGCTCTAACAGTACACACGGTTGATTGAGAGTTTGTTGGTAATTTGGGTTTTTAGTAAATATAACCCCCACATTTTCATCAGCAATTTGATCAGAAAAAAAAAGGAAGAGCTTTGCATTTTCAGGTTTTTAAAGTGAAAAGCTCAATATCCCCCTTCTTGCTCTCAAGTTCTGGAGCATTTGCATGTAAAGAATAGGACAAGAAGCAGCGTCAGGCCCTTCAGTGGGCAGTTATGGGGGGTGTGAAGGACGTGTCAGCCAAGATGCTACTTAAACAAGAGGCATCTCTGCTGTTTTCATTAGCATATTTCTGCTTTGTTTCTAGGCGTGTAAATGGTGAACAATATCGCTGTTGTGGTTTGGGTTTCTGAAAGTCCAAGTAGATTTTTGTGGGCGTTGTGTTTTGGGAAGGAAAGTGAGGAAGGGTGGAAAGGTGGGAACTGCATCCAAGCAAGTCTGGCTGCAGGGACAATTCAGTGCCTTCATGCATGTAAAATGGGTGGTCCAGGAATAAACTGGAGACTTTAAAACCTGCAGCTTTTGGAAAATGTGATGAACAAGCACAAGCAATATACCACTGGGAATTTTGGGCCAGGAAATGCTAAGTTTAGCTACAGCAGTGCTGTGTTTAAGGGTTGTGGGGCCAAAGTGAGAGGCCCCTTAGTCCAGCTCTGAGTCAACGCTGCCTCTGGAAATCTGCACCCTGTCCTGACTAGGGGAACTGTCCAGATAATGAAGAGGAATTAAAGTCCCAGCATGTCTCCCTACAGAGGGAATGGGCTCTTCACCCGGTTTGAGCAGCTTTTATTTGCCTTGGCCAGCTCTTCACTGACACTTTTCCCAGTCCCTCAGAAGGCTCTTTCAAGCATTTTGTGTTCACTAACAGAGTATTTCCATGCGTTGTGTATTTCCACACTGCAGCAACAGCCATGAGCAGGCTAAATGCTGATGTCTTTAATCTGCTTTTAAGAAGGTTCTTGTTTAGTCATACCTTGCACGGGGCTACATCGCAGACAGGTGCTATGCAAGATGAGCTGATGAAACAGGACTTTCAGAGCTGACCCAACTAAAGTCCTTCCAGCAGCAGAGCTGGCTGCAGGACCTGGCTGTCTTTGTCCGCCCTGGCGAGGATATGCTAAACTTCATCTTGGAAGGATTTATGTAGTGCTGCACTTCATGTATCAAGGGAGACATTACTGCACAGAGCAAACAGCTGTACTTAAAGCCACATGGAAGCTGCTGCTCAAAATAGAGATAATTCCTCATGCAGCTATATAGAAAAACCTTCCTTAAAAGTTAGTATTTTCTTTTAACTGCTCTTCCATGTAAATAAAGCATAGTCCTCATGGCACTGTTGCCATTTTTAACAGTGGCTTCTAATTCTAGATTTTGAGATTTAGGGGTGGCCAAGCCCCCAGGAAATGACAGGAAATTTTAAAGCACACAAAGCACCATGATCCCTCTGAGTGTGTGATATACTACAGGGTTTCACAGCCCAGGACAGCTGGAAAACCCTAGTCTGGATATGGGTGTCAAGACCCAGAAACATTTGTAAATCTTTACCCATTGAACCTCTTAAGCCAGGGAAAAACATTTTGCTGTTGTGTTTTTCAGCTGAAGATACATGGGCTCTGACCACACAGAGTCTCCTTCAGCAGAAAGGATGCTCAGTGAGAGGCACATGGGGCCACCAATGGAGCTGTTGCTACTGGCAAAGGTGCCTGTCACCCCTGGGGCAGTGACCTCAATGCAGGTGCTTCAGGGGCCCCTTCAGGAGGCAGCAGAGGACTCCCCACAGCATCTTTCATAGCAGAAAGTGCAACCATCTCAGGGGCTTTCCGATGGAATTCAGGAATTCATACTGGAGAGCATGGGAGAGAAACATGAAGGCATTTATGCAATGGCACAGGAGATTCCTCATGGAGCAGGAAGTTTCTCTGCCATGTTATCTGTTGCTTCCCTTCCTGGTCACTATCAGGACACTCCAGGCAAATTTGTGGTCTCAGCCTAGTGCCTAGTGCGCAGTGGAGGGCTACTTGCCCTGGGAAGGCACCAGGGTCCCTTTACTAAGGCTCCTGCCCTGGTTTTCAATGCAGGGAGGAACTGTGGAACCAGTAGTAGGACCTGCTCTGGCTTGGGAGAGCTCCTGACCAGGGCACAGTCAGCACGTTCCTGTTTGCAAAGCAAATGCCGACCTACCTCCATCTGAGGCAGCATTAGTTCAGTTCCAACCCTATTATCCATTCTCAGCTGCAAATAACAAACCAAATTCACTTGTGGTGCAGCTCCAGTAAAATTTAAGCTTGATGGAGTCAAGTCCACCAGCAGGCAGAGAGGGAGATGTACAGAACCTTTGCAAAGGCAAAAAAGGCAGTTGGGAAGCTCTGAAGATCTCCTTATCTCTCCACCAGCCACAGGACTTGTGAATAGCATCCAGCAGTGCCTTTCCTTCCCCACTTTGCTACACCTGCATGACCCCCCCTCTCATGGTTTCTGCAGTGCCTTTGACACATACCTGTTACTGTGCCATTACAGTGCACGGCTTTATCAGCATCGTTTTTGGAACTGCCATGTGTGCTCCATTACAAAAGCACATGGCTGCATTTAATGCTGGACTGAAAAATGCCCAAGGCATGGATCAGTCTGGATCAAGAACCAGCTGCTGCAAAAACATAAGACTTTAAAAAATGTATTTATTTAGTTCAAGTTTTGATGCAGATTTATGTTTATGTTTTATAAATTGTCACTCCCAAATGATTCAAGCACATGCAGTTCCGATAGTTTATTTTAAGCTGAACATCACCATTTATGGAAACCAGTATTCATTCAAAACCCTTTTATATAGCACCTTTAATGAGTAAACCTCCTCAAATCCTCCAGATCTTGTGTGTGTGGATCAGACAGTCAGTAATGCTTAGGATATATATGCCTGGAGTGGAGCAAAAGGTGAGCATGACACTAGAAAGGTGGCTCAAGGCACAACAAAGCAGTGGATTGAGTGGGTAGAGCCTTCAGGAGATGTACTGGGAGCAAGCACAGACTGCTGCCCTGAGCTGTGAACTGGGTGTAAATAAATGGTAAGCCAAAGTTCAATGCAAGGTAGTTGAGGAAGTCATGTAATAGAAGCAAGAGCAGCCTCTGTTTGAATAATCTGAAAAGGTCTGAGGAAATTTTAATCAGGGGGTAAGGCTGTTGTTCCACAGCCAGTGCAGGATGTTGGCAAGCAGATTCATGACTGGGCACACAGAGCAGTGATGTACAGCTGGAAAAGTCTGGAAAAAATACTGGAAGGATGTTTTGTTTCTGTTTTGATATTTATATGACCAGTTCTAGTGCCCTGGCATATGTGTGTGATATAATTTCTGAGATTAGAGAGCCAACCTGATAGAAGATTTCTGGCTGTTTCTAAAAGATCTTTATACATCCAGAAGGAATTTTTGAAATGGATAAATCACTGAGAAGTTGGTTCACATAAATAAGACTAAGAAGTATGGAACACTGTGATGCTTAATTCCCAACTCTCTTCTTCTCAGTCATTAATTTCATCCGGAATATTTCAGCCAGCAACATCAAGCAGACGCAGAAATGCTTGCAGAATTCAGTGCAAATATTTCAGTGTACAGGGGGCTGCTCCTGGTGAAAGACCAAACACAGGTATTGTTTTAATTGCCTCATGGAATCTTTTAATAAAATAGTTGCATGCTTTTTGTGGATTAGCCTCATGAATTTAAAGCTTTGTTTTGCCTGATATAACAACTGCTCAATTGCACCAACAGGAATAACTTTACAAGTTTATTCTATTTTATTAATATCAATGTATACAGCTCCAAAAGCAATTAGTATTTATTTAGTTAAAACGTTTCAAATATTAATAGCAGCTTCGAAATGTTGACAGGCCCTAAAGCCCAGCAAGTAACATACTTTGATGTGTTTGTCTTCTGGCAGCTGAAGAGAGAACTGATTCAAAATGTAAATAATTAGTTTGCTTAATATTTTCTTTCCAAATGTGAAATCTGTTTGGGCTTTTTTTTTTCCCCCTCCAAACTGTGGTTTAAATTACATTTTATTTATATTATTTTACAATGTTTCTCCCAAAAGAAAATGGAGACCTTGCTTGCTGACATCCAACTGACCTGGTTCTTGCCTTCAGGTAACTCGCTGTGCGGGTTTGGCACATGTTTGCCTCAATGTGGCACATCTTCCTACCTATCTGTAGGCACACCAGCAACCCTGCTGAGGCCACTGCTCCATTAAGGTCAGCAGGATTATTTGGTTTATTTAAGATTAAATTAATACATTTTTGAAGGATTGCTGCCATAATAAAGATATTTTATCTTTTAGTATGAAGGGATTAATTTACATCTTAGGTATTTCAAAATAAATCTCTAAGTTTTTTTGTTGGTTTTTTTTTTTTGCTTTTGTTTTTGGTTTTTTTTTGCAACAAAATAGAGCAGTTATGGAGGCCTGATTCCCAGCTGGGGTAAGTCAGCTTGCAGATATTGGAGACACTATGATGGTTACAGCAACTGAGGATTGAGATCTACAGCTTCCCTAATATATGATGCAGATGTACAACTCACTCTCACAGTGGCAACTTAACACATCTATCTGGCAGTGCATGAGCACCTCTCAGTCCCAAAGGAACCCTTCTATCCCTTACCGACAGAAATAATCTTTGAAACGCTGAAAGCACAACAACTAAACTGAACCTCGTACTGCAAAGGCATGGCCAGAGAAAAATCTAGGTGCTTTTTGAAAAGAGTATCATGAAATACAGCTCTGAGCCAAAGCCCAGTGATGCTCCAGCCCTTTCTGCAGCCAACAAGTCCCACAAAGGCCTGTGGGACACCAACCCTGCTGTGAAAAGGAGGTGACTCCCCATGCAGAGGAGTCAATAAGCTCAGGAGATCCTCACCTGGCTGTTAGGGCTGCTGCAGTAACTGAGAGAGGGCACACATGTGCAACATGCCTGGCAAGCTCCTGCTATGACCCCTTGACACTCTTAGACTGAATTTAACATCCTGCCTATTCATAAACCTATGAATTCTGCCCACCTGGTATCTGACACTGTGTCCTTCTGTGAGATCCTGTTTTACAGTCAGATGAAGGTTTCTAACCAGATGGCAACATTTACACATTTCAAAGTGTCATTTGACTTCTCCTCTGACATTAAAAGACACTGCATCACCACTCAGATGAGTTATTTACAATGGCAATCTCGTCACAGGATGTGTTAAATATGGCCACCTAACCTTGCAAAAAAATTACCTGCAAAATCATTCCAACAGTTACTATCGAGATCGAGAAGGCTGGAAGACCAAGCAGAGATATCTGAACACAGAGCTGTTTCCCCTAGCTAGAGATCTTTGCAAAGGAGGTTTCTACAGCTGAGCTGAGGCCTGCAGGCTCCCTTGCCATGAGTGGACAGTGCTGTGAGGGCACGGCATCTGCCCTGCTTCAGAGGGTGTGTCAAGACCCACACTCCTGGCTCATGTTGGCACCGGCAGGGCAGATGCCCATCTGCCTTTGTGGAAACCGAGTGGCCACTCAAACTGCTCCATTTCTATCACAATTAATACAGTACAGGAACGCCAACATGTTTTTCAGCCAGTAACAAATGAGTCAATAGGTGTGCCTTCCTCCACTAAAACCTATACATATAAACCAATGTTCCTCTTTAACTCAGGAGTAAAAGGAAGAAGTTCTGCTTCAGGTTCATTTTCCAAATCAATCATATGCTAAAAGCTGTTCACAGGAGACTGCAGCAGTGAGTCCTTTAGTGCCTTCGTCCTGTCCCTAGTCAATTCTAATCCCAAAATGCAGTTTAGTTACATGCAGATGTGTCATGTTTCATGAGGCTAACATATTTACAGGCTGACTGCTCTTATTTACATCGCTTTCATCTCTTCCTTTCATTGGCATTTTACAGTTCATATTATCAATTCAGCCTTTGGGAAAGAGGCCAGTGTATATAAATCTTCGAAAAAAAAAAGATCCTGAGTGGATTAGCAAGTGACAGATGGTAGGCACTGTGTCTTACCACGCTGAGGCAATCCACATGGCAGGCAGGTTGCCAGGCACTGAGCATGGCACGAACAACTTGTGGCCTTACACAACTGATGGCAAGCAATGAAAAGGCCATGAAAAGCTGCAATGAGGAAAAGAAGTGCAGCAGATAGTTCATATGTGGTCATGGTGACCAGGTGCGAAAGAACCAAGCAGCATTCCAAGGCTAAAGCCCCTGGGATCCATCAGGCTGCCACAGGGCAGTCACACACCCACGTACCAGTGGCAGTCTAGGATTTACAACCACGTGAGGTCAGCTCAGGCATAACCTCAGAAAGCAGTGCAGCTTCCTACTTTTGGGACTGGAGATAGCCTGCTTTAAGCAGGCTCAAATACCTCTGCTTAGCGTGTACCCTCACAGCTTGTCATTTGGCTTCACCATCCACAAGGACTCAATTTAACCTGGCTGAAACAACAGCAAAGGTGTCTCACAAAAATTCCACTCTGCCAGTCCTTCACCCCACTAGCAAGCAGAAAAGACCTCTTCAGTAACAGTGGCTGTGGCAGTGCTCCAGCACTGAAGATCACAGGCTTCCCAGCTCAAACTCTACAGCAGACATGAGGCACCAGTTCTTTGCCACCAAATCCTTCCTTACAAACAAGCAGCAAGCTTTTCGTACAGCACGATGTAAGGCCACGACCAGCCAAACACCAGCTACTGCAAGGGAAGGGCTGAGTTACAATTAATGCCAGACTGGGAAGTCACTTTTCAATATGGAAGGTCATTTATTTATTGTTTTATCATGACACATCAAGTGCTATGGCTGCAATATAAGAACATGGTGTCATTTATAAAATATCAGTATTATTAATGTGGTGGTAAGATACTGTTAACATTTACAGAGAAGTGTATAATAATTCCATAGCTTTGCCTCAGTGACAAAACACCCTGGCAAGCAGATGATGGATGGAATACAGCGACTCTTTATTATCATGGTTTTTCCTCCTTGATTACTGAATGGCCTGTAATGATACCAATAATTGTTGCTGAATCTAATCCTTTCAAATATGGTAGATAGATCCTTTGCTTTTACAGTATGTGTCAGAATAAAAGAGAAGCATCTGAAAAATAAAGAGAAGGCATTTTCTTACAAAATGAGATGAAAAAATAAAACAATATAAATGGAACTTTCAAGTGTTTCTTTTTATATTTAAAGCTCTTATTTCAATAAACTGTATTTAAACATCCTTAAATAATTATTCTGTACCTTTGATTTTCTGTTTCCCCTTTGGAAACAAATAGAGTAATCTCACTATAAATGTGTGCAAATAGAAAATATATAAATATATTTATGGCCCACGTCATAAAAAGGTGGTCTCGGAATTGTCATTTTTACAATGATCAGTTGGGGTTCCTTTCATTTTGTCCTGCAAGTTATTTGAGCTCTCTTCTTTTAACCCTTTGAAGTCCACATGCAAAGAAGAGCCAAGCACACACATACTGTCCTGTGTTTCATTTTGTAAACTGCTTGATGACACCTGTAAAACAGTCCCAATGTGACTGAACAGTGGAGTTGATGTGATCCACTTCAACAAACTGAAGTCTGCTTGGTCGACTGCTGGGCTCCATGGGAATGTTGTTCCCATAGGCAACGACTCCACCTCTGAAGTGCCAAATCGAACTTCATGAAATCCCACGGACCTTTCCAGACTAACTGCTGATGAGGGGAGCTTGTTTTCCTCATACAGCACAGCACCCTGGGGAGAGGCAGCCGCAGTCTGATCTGTTTCATGTTCTGCCTTTGTGTGCTCTTGGAAAAGTGACTCCCTCGTTTGAGGAGATGTTGGCAAAGGAGTGCTGTGGTTATTAGCCTTATAACAATCACTAGCATTGGAGCCGAGGCTCGGCGACAAGCTGTCTGCGAAGAGTCGTGTCTGACATATTGCCTCCTTTACACGCAACTCGGCGAGAAGCTGGGTGCGAGTCTCTGGGGACAGTTTACTCAACTGGCGTCCAAGCTGAAGCTGGGTTGGGAATAGTGTTCCCTGAAGGGTTCTGTACAGGAATCTGCAAGAGGAGAATGTGCACGTGAAAAGAAATTAAAGAAGGAAGTACCCAAGACATTATTAAGAGAAAATATTCAAGACAGACAAGTACAATACAGAAAAATAAGACAGTTCTATGTGCTGTTCTTAACACAAGAAAGCTGCAGATGGACAGCTCTGAATGCTGTGCTAATATTTTGATTAATAACTTAATTAAGCAGTGTAATAAATCTGTCTCTTTAGCCACTGATCCACCTTGTGATTACAGTCTTTCATCTTTCCTGATGAGGAAATACAATGGCTTAAATCAAATGCAATGGGGATAAGTCTGCGGATCAAGCCTTCTACATCTACAAATAAGCAAGTAGGTCCACAACATACTACCAGAATTTCTGTACTGTGCATTTTATGTAAGGATGGACTGAATCCGGAAGCATCACAGAAAACCTCACAGGGCAGCAAACCTCTGAGTGGCCAGGAGGTTTGGCCAACAGTCTATAATTATCCCATTCCTGTGGTCTATGGCCAGGAGCTGTGGTCTGTTCCTGTGGTCAGGAGCACGGAATAGGTTAGGCAACCTGACTTCATACAATCAGCTGCTGAAAGAAACTGAATTGGCTGGTAGGCAAAACAAAAGAGAGGGAGTGGAAAATGTTCGTGCTCTCCCAGTCGTATGCATAAAGTGCCTTTACATCAAGAAGAGATATGTGAGAAGGTACAATACCTGGGCAGCAATGCAACAACTGGTGATATAATGCAAGTGAAATAGAACATAGGATCTCCCATCAGTCGTTCCATGGTCCAGTAGGGATTGGATGGAGGATGGCAGACTGGGCAGGAAGCATTATAAACCAGAGCCACAAAGAAAAATAAAATGATACTGAAGATGCAAGATGTCCAGTGGAGAAAAGTCTAGAACAACAACCAAAAAAAACAGCAACAGAAGTATAATGATTCTTTATATTCTGAGAAATTTGCTGTGACTTAATTAAATTAAATCTCCTTAATTTCTGGAGTCAAATCCATGCACAGCAAAGAGTTCAGAGCCTTGCATATTTAAAAATTCTTATTATAAATACAACACTACTAAGCTGTTTGCAGATCATATTTTAAAACCTTTTCCATGTTTGTGTAAAATGCTTGCTAAAAATAAAATGTGCTGAGGGAAAGAAGCAGCCATCTAATGTCTCTGAAAGGGGGCACTAAGACAAGAACTACATGCATGCCAGGGAGTTTCTATGTCGGGTGTGGGTACCTTACCCAAGTTTTGGTTTCAATGGCCAAATGAAGGATGATGGTGAAAAGAGCTATTGTGGTGATGGGAGTTCCCCAGGAGAAGATGTCCACCTCTGAATCATAGTAAGTCTGTAAGAAAGAAGACAGAATTTAGCCCAAGCTATGTAGCCAGTTCTCCTCCAAATGCTTGAAATACAATGGCTTAAACCAAACACTTACAAAATAGGGGATGAAGAAGCAAACCAGGCTTTGATACATAGCATCAATCATGTTCATCCAAAACATGTGTGGTTGGTACTCCTGTGTCATTAAACAAAAAAATTAAGAAAATCAGATCATAATGAAGATGCTATTTGCCAGGGTAGGTATTTTGAGGGGCATATTTCAAGGGCAGTTTTAGAGGCTTGGACAAATAGCTTCGTAATTTTGCCAATCATTTAGCTACCCTGGGGGATGAAGCATGAAAAGTCTACCTGCAAGTCACTCTGTTCTGGGATGAAAGTTTTTCTTTTTCTTTTTTTTTTTTTTTCTTTTTTTCTGGCAGAGAATGTAATTTGAATCTGATGCTCAGGCCAGGAAATTTTTATGAAGGTGCCCTATTTTAGGCACTACAGTCAGACCACTAATGAGCATGAATAAATGGGTTCATGGGTTTTACATCACATAAGCACAAGCACAGGGTTGTTTATTGGTAGAAGAGAAAACAGAAAATGCACATGTACTTAGAGAACATCCACAACAAAGGTCTTTAGTGGCAATTCATGCAGTGATGTATGCTATAAATACGTATATAAAACATATATACATATACACACACATATACCTCTAAGTATGTGCATAAAATTGCTTGCTAAAACCAATATTAAATTAACATTTTGGTTTACAGAAATATACAATTGCATATATATATATATATATATAGATCGTCATATAAGGGACCTAGATAGAGGAAAAAATAGTTTATAAATAGCAAAATGTTTATATAATTTTGCTATATATTCTACACCTCCAACAACTGGGTTCATCAAGTCTTCTTCTCTTTGTGGAAAATACCACTGCAGACTAAAAATGGGAATTGAAAGATGCTTAGAAAGAATTATGGTATTACTTGGCCTACTGAACTAACATGGTTAATTACTGCATCAGGTTGCTCAGAGGGATTGTTTGAATGGAGACATTCAAAACTGGACTAGTTAAAGACCTGAGAAACCTCATCTAGGTTTGAAGCTGTTTTGACCGAGGATCTGGATCAGATGGCCTCCAGAGCCATCTAAACTATCCTATAATTCTATAGGCCCTGAACCTGTTTTTGAAAGAGATCCTACCTGAAACAGGATTTTTAAGTTTTTAAAATGCCTTTTTAGGTAACTATAAAGAGAATATGATCAATAGATTTAAAAAAAAAACTTAGAATGATCTGTGGGCTTGTCTATGAGAAATAACTGTACTGTGAACCTGGGAAACTTCTCAGTTTGACAGCTGAAGACAGGCAGACATAACCTCCCAACAAGCCTTAAGGCATTACAAGATTTCTATCACCCTAAAAATGTGCAAGAAAGGAAGGTATTAATATTACAGATCTTTCAAGTGTGATGCACTGAAACAGAAGAAATGTAGAAAACAGAAAACAACAGATGAAAAAGACAGAATTTGGACTAATGGACTAAAAAAAGTTACACTGAAATTCTCCTTTCATCTTTCCAGAAGAGTATCTAGCAATGCCACTAGATGTGTGGGGTACCAAATAGAGGTGTACACTTGGAGGCAAAAAACAGTTACTGTGTCCTCTCAGAGAACAGCTTTATAGGACACTTCTAAGAAGGCTTTTGCCTTCAAAACATCTCCATATAGATAGTTTTGCCAGTCAGCAAGGTTTTCCCACAGTACACTGTACCTGTAATTACCAGGAATGGTTTGGCTCAAATCCCTCCTGCAATTCCTTCTGTTTTCATGGTACAATTCAGGCAGATGGGGACAAGGTGTTTTCAATAGATATTTCAGCTGAATCTGTCACCTATGACTACCTCTCTCAGAGACTAAGTTTATTGTGCTTACTCCCAAGGCCATCTTTCTCTTCTTTTTATGAAGGGCTGGGGACTGAAGTTTTGAATAAGTACTGTGAGGTTATTCTGTAAAAGCCCACACTAGCTACTTGGTGCAATCTGTTTTATTTTTGTGGTTATTTGTGAGCCTGGACCATGAAGGAGGTGTTCAGGTTGGATTAAATCATCCAGCCTTCTCTCCTGTCATGTATTAAAAATATGGCTGGTTGGGGTTTTGTTTGTTTGTTTGTCTGTCTTTTGTTTAGGTGTACTTTTGGCATTTTGACTCAGATAAGAAATACCACAAAATAATAACACTGACTTCTCAGACTGTATTTATCAGTCATGTACCCTTTGAGAGCAGGGTTGGTTTTCAGTTGAAATTAAAGATGTTCAGGAAAGAAATTACAGTAATCAAGAAGTTTTTACCTCCATATTCTGTCCGCTTTTATAAAGCTGAGGTACAGCAATTAACACTTCAGCTGGCACATCCTTATCCAGCACACCAGTAATCAGTTGTGGAAGAGAAGAGAAGAATAAATTAAAGAAGATCAGATACCACTGATCAATCATTGATGAGCCAGAGAACCCGCAGTAGAACTGGTACCAGAAGAGAAGGGCCACAAACATCTGAAACAGAACAAGCAATGCTGTAAGTATAACAAGATAAGGAGGATCATCATCCACTGTGTTCTGAAACGATTCTGATTCCAGCTCTGCAAGGACTTATCTGTGAACGCTGAACATGTGAGCCATCCTTCTGAGGATACCTACTCTTTAACTCACTTCCTGATGCATGGACCACTTGGCTAAGCTGCAAAAATCTGGCACACCTGCAAGTCTTTGTGCTGCTGGAACCTTAGATCTCAGGCATCACACAAAATTAACTTTCAGTTCAAGTGAACCACTGAGGTGCAATTCAAATACCTGTAAAAAGCTCTCCCAGCCACCACTGAACTCTAGATAAATCAGTACTGATGTCACAGCACTTACATGACTACTGTGAGAACAAGCATTTCCACAACAATGTCCTCTGCTGGCTGGAGATGTTTTGGGAGACTTTTCCGGTCTACAACAGATAAATGCAGAGCTTTTTTGCAAGACCAACATGAGACCGGCAGCAGTAAGGAAGGTGCAACTGTAAGGTCTAGAAAAGTTGTCTTAACTATTCAATCTTCGTGCTTTGACATTCAGCAAATTAGCAGTGCTGTAAAGATTCCGTAATCTCCCTCACTCTTCAGGTCTATGAAGAAATTATCTGCATACACAGTTGCAGAGGGGGTGTTCATCTACTTGGGCTGGAGTCACCCAAAAAGAAACAAACCACACAACTCGTTTTTTCTACAATCTCTTCAGCGTGGAGAATCCAGAGGGCTCAGGAAAGGTGCTGATTTCAGATGCTGATGAAGGATTTGAGGCCTAGAAAAAGATGGCCAGCTTCCCAGAGAAGGAAATAAATTCCCTGGCTTGGTTCTCCTAAAACTACAATTTTTATTATTCTTTGTAAAGTGATTAAAACCAGAAAACTGTTGGAAACTGTTGAGGGTTTTCCTCCTTTTAACCATGAAGATGGGAAATGACATGACCTCTCCTTTCACTTCCTCTTCTTTTTGTCTTCTGTTCTCAAAAAGCTTTCAGCCAGATGGAGAATGTTAACCCTTCATGAATTCTAGATATATAGAGGAAAATACAGATCTGTTCTATCTGTGTGCCTAAATGTGGTTGAAAATTAAATGTAGGAGGAAAAAAAGGCTATGGTGTGCTTAGCCAGTGAAAGCTGCTTTAAGGAGAGTAAATCTGTCTTGTAAAGGAGAATTGCCACAGAGTAAGAGGTCAGTCCTGCAGTACACAAATGTACATACATGTATGTATGTGTGTGTATATATATATATATATATATATATGTATACATAAAGTAGATTGCTCAGGCAATGTTTACATACTACATTGAAGTGGCTTGCATATGAGCAGCAAATACACCTCACTGTTAGCAAGCCCATACTATAAAGAAACCTAGGAAAAGTTAAATGGTAGTATTTTTGTAAGCACAACCTCCAGAAATGTTTCTGTAAATATATTTCAAGGAAAATATCGTCTTCTGGCCCAAACAAGACTGAGCTACCAAAGCTTACTCTCTTCAATACAATTGTCTGGGACACGGCAATTTCATTCCAAAACTGAATGTATTTTGAAATTTATTTATTTTCCACACCCAAAACCAAACAAAATTTCTTGAATAATTTCTCAGAAGGAAATTACAATAAATACCTGAATTTAGATACTTTTTTTCTCGCTGTTTTAAAACAAAATGCAGCTAATCCTGGACTTATTAAATTTTCTCTCTAGAACCTTGCTAACCTGTCTTGGAAACAGTTTGGCTCTGGCAAAAATAGGTAGTTTGATGAAAATACAGTCAGCTGAAAATCTTCCTACCACCTCTACTATGGGTCTTCATAGTGCTGTTGAAGAAAGCTATACAAATAAATGAAGCTTAAATCAGATTTTTTTCTCCTGAAATTTTGTTTTGTATTAAACAAGTTTTTAATTTTATTTCAAATGCTCTCTCTTGCCTCTGTATATTACCCCTCTGAAAAAGACAAAACAAATTTACACAAATATTTTAAATAAAAAAGGTTTTCTTTCTTCTCCTGACAGATGAGACTTTTATGCATATGGTCCCAGACAGAATTTCTCAGTGACTGAAGTATATGTCAAAAAATGTTCAGTGCTGTCTTGCAGAGACAATGGATAAAGGGGAAGAAGATGTGCACGCTTGTGCAGGTAAAATTTTGTTTACATGAAATCCCTTTTCATCAAGTTCAGATATTTCCAGCCATGCTATGTTTTAGTTTATATTTTACTTGTCTTTTTATCTTCTCCACGAAGCCAAACATCTTCTTGGATAAGTCATTTAAGTTTCCAAATGGCTTTTCCAGCAATGTGGAGTTTAAATTTTAAATTAGATAGGTTCTGCTGGAGAATGGAAAATTTCCTAGTATGAGCAAATGGGGGAAAAAACACTTGAGGAAACAGAAAACCTGCAGAACATCTGCAGTGTAGCTATCTTGACTCTCTGCGGAGAATCATCCAGAACAGTCTCCTTGTGAAAGGTTCAGGTGCTCCTATCTTTCCACTTTTAACAATCTTTCCTTAAGGGCAGGCACAGTGTCAGACATATTCATGTCTATATGCTGGATATCCAACTACAGTTTTAGAGTCAGAAGCAACAAGTATTTCTCAGAAAGCTCTGAAGGCTGCCAAAACACAGCCAACACAAAGGGGTTTCTTCAGTTATTTTCTAGCCTTGAGGCAGTAGCTTCTGAAAATGTCTTACTAAAAATGGCATGAGAAATAATACTTGTAATCAAGGGCAGTTGTACCAAAGAAAATGGAAGATTTTACCCAAGCTGAACAAAAGCATTGATGTATAAACAGCATCTCTGGCTGCTGACTGCTGGAGTGTCTTATGTTGCATTACTTCTATGTTTATTTATTTCAATTTTAATGTAAGATGGCTATGCATACGCCTCTTGGAAGTTCAGATTTGATACTGTCAATGGGTATCTTGGAAACATCCAGCACTGGGGGTGGGAGTACAGATGTTCAGCATCATTCAGGATCAAGCCTTAAAACTGATGCATCTGAACACCACCACATATTTCACTGCTGTACTTCAACAGGTGGCTCTCCACTCAGTGCAGCATTACTTAAATCTGCTTGCTATTTCTGACTCAAGCAGCAGCTCAGAGCGCAGTCCCTTCTGTCTTCTGTGTCTGAAAGGGCGCTTGCATGCAGTCCCTGCTCTGACCACAGAATGTATTTTAATGCACTTGTTTTAACACAAAGACGCTTTATTAATCCTTTTGCACTCCTAGGTGTTCCTGCTATGTTCAAAATTTAGAGCAAATGATGGTTTTCTTCTGATAAAAACTGAGGATTAGATTAAAATTGGAAAGCAACTTCTACAAAATTGAAAGCCAGTTTTTTTCTGATACTGAAGACAAAATCCAGTCTCCTGCACACAATTCATACATTGCCCTCTGGAGCAAACAGAGGGATGAGAACTCTAGCTCTCCTCTTTTTGCGGCTTCTTCACGTGCCTTGCTCCCAAGGTGATTTGTAGCTGATGCAAGTGAGCAAACATATATGACTGCCAGTGACTCCCACCCAGCTGGTGGTACTCTTGGTTGCCTTGTTAGGCTGTTTTCAATCAATCATCTTTGTACTCCAAGATCAATGCAAAGTGCCTTTGTTGAGGCTAAGGAGTTCAGTTGCTTCTGGCTCGATGCCCAGTCCTGGATTGAGTCCTGTTTCGTACACCAGCGAGGAAACACAGACCCATCCTCCGTTTTTCACCGCATGCTTCCTTTCTAATGAACTCTTTTGATTAGCTGGGAGTAAGGTAAATCAAGAAAAAAACCTTCCCAGTCTCCGCATCTGAGACACAGAGAGGACGCAAATTATCTCAAGTCACTAAGAAATACGTACAGTGATTCATAAACAATGCTGAGATACAGTCAGGAAGAGAAAACACACTCAACTGCTACTTGGGACCAATGCTGGATGGCTTTGGCATTGAAGACTCCTGTATCCAGCCAGCTAAATTCTGCAAAACTGCTCTATAAAGAAACTTTTCTTCAGCAGTGCTTGTTATTTGTGTTACCTAATTTGCACATTCAGCAGCACACTGTAGCTGTTATGGAGTGGGTCCCGTATTTCTGCAAATGGCAGCCAGCTGTCTTTCAGCTCTGCAAATTTCTTTGCAGCTTATTTATAAACCATTTGAAGGCTGACCTAATGCTCACTTAGCACAAAATAAACCCTGGAAACATGTGGTGCCATAAAGCTGCCAAGTCAAACACTTACTGCATTTTTGTAGAAGAAATACAGCACCATGTTGGCGAGTCGGGAATAACACCAGTGGCCATGAACAAGCAAAAGCTTCTCCAAATGCCTGAACCTCGGGATTGCAAAGTCGCTTGCCATCACCGCCTTTAATGAAACAAAGGTTGGAGTCATTATTTTAAAGCACCACTTTCAACACTAACAAAGAATCTAGTCATCTTCTCGACTCCTACAGTCAGTAGAAGTATTGTACTCGTGAAGAATGAAATTCATGACGGTGCTTATGAAATGCAGCTATTGCTGCATGGATTTACCCATGAGCAAACGTGGCAGCTTGGTAGGACACGCAAGGCAACCCGGTCCTCACCCAGAGATTACAGCCTACACTGCAGATGGTGACAAGCAACAACGAAAAGCAAGAGGTGGGAGAATGGCTGGCAATTGCAGTTGCATGAGCATGAAGGCTCAGGGTCCATGTGTGAAGATTTTGGTGGCTGTAACATCTTTCTCTGTAAAAACTACAGCATACTTACAGGGCAAAATGAATTTCCAGAGAATAAGACAAGAAAAGCAAAATTAAGTGGTTGCATCATAATTATTTGACTTTAAAAGACAAAAAAGAAATTAGTTTTAATTTTATTTGCAGACCTGGTTTATAAAGTTTACTTGGCTGTCCTGAGATATCAGTATTTTGACGGATTTTTAAAATCGCACATTTTCTATAACTGTGTATGAGAAAAAAATCACACTAGATGAGAGTCCTCTGGGACTGTGCAGACTGTCAAATGACATTGACAAAGTGAATCACACAGTTTCTCTCTAATTCTGACTAAATTTCAGGGTACTGTACATCTAGATGAAACCTTCTTGTGTTATTATGGTGGTTTCATGACTTTCCTTACCCCTAGGATCACACTAAGCTTTCACTTAATATTATTTTACATTTAATTTTCTATTTTGGTATCACCTTTCTTCTCACAATTCAGTTCAGCAAAAACAGAAGGAAAGGTGAAACTCTCCAAAGGAGCAGTACTATCTTTCTTACACTCTGCTGGGTATATTTTGGTTGTATTTTTAAATGAGACACATCTTTCCTTTTATGTTTTCCTAATTCTCTTTCTTGGTAAAACATCAAAAGGGCTCAGTTTTCCCAAGTAAGTGCTTGTAGAAGCTATTAAAATAAACTCTAAAACAGTATGTAAGAGAAGGCGTAAGAATGCATTGCAATTTAAGCAGTAGATATATATAAGGACTGAGACACTTTTTAATATGTTGACACATCCTAGGATTTCTCAGGTACTGAGACACACTTGTTATAGCCTCCCTGCACAGAAGTCTGATTTGTCTTGCAGACATACAGATATCTTGCAGTTTGAGGTGAACAGAGCTATGCGATGTCTGCTTCCTTGTCCTCCACCCCACCTCAGCCTATTCCAATGTCAAAACAAAACCGTTAGCTTCATTTGTGCTTCTAACATAGTACTTCTCAGCACACTGTGAGAAGTGTCACGATTTTTTTCTTTTTTTATTCCATTTTTATTACGGTGAGGAACACAGAGAGAAAGAAATGTTATCCAATTACATTTGCATGTTTACTTAGTCTCGAAATACCCCCTTGATTTTCACATTTTACTTTTTTTTCTTCCAGCTCCACATGCTTCCACAGAATGTGGAAAGAAAATAAATCAGACAGTATTGCTGTCTTAGGCGTCTAAATGCTCAACGCCTTCTGAGTACCTGTGTGTGTACAATTCTGACAGTTGTTTATAGTAAAGAGGTCTGTGTGGTTCCTTAGGACTTGCAGCAAGGGAAGGGATCTATAAACATTTTCCACTCTGTTGAACTTTCATTTAGAAGAAAACCAGGTAGTTTAATGAGTTAATGAGAAAACAGCTTTCAGATCTGGATACACTGCAAAAGCCAGGGGGATTTGAGGACTGGTTGTTTTAAGTGTATGAGCTCAACTGAAAGTGACATAAAGGGGCAAGGAGTCAAAAAAAATGCTATGAGCAGTCTATGTCTGCATTAGGAAAAAAAGTGATCTGAATTAATATATAGATGACAAGAGCTCATTGGTAAGTTCATAAGAGGTGGTGAGACACAAGAAGTTTGCAGCAGACTTTTTTGAATTGATAGGTTTGGAGGGGAGCCCACAAAACCAGCCTTCTCTGAGCTATCTGGAACTCGGACTGCCTGCAGAGTGATATTGCAGAAGTAATGCAGGATTTGAAGATTCATACACATTGAAAAGTATATGGATAGATAGATAGTAGATAGATAAATAATAAAAATATCTACTGACTTTTCTCCAGTTACCTGTCCTAGCTTCTGCTGATCTGCAGTCAGAAAATGCATAAAGTGGATACCCAAGCTATAGCTCACTTAAATTTTTGTTTCATAAGTTTGTGTGTTGACCCAAATAAATTACAGCATTCATGAAATCCCATGAAATAAAACTCTATAGCCAACTTGTGCTCTGTGTGAAGGAGGCCTCTCTTCCCTTTTGAGCAAAACATCCAGCCAATGTTGCAAAAAATGCAATTTGGGTCAGAGAACCACCCACTGGTAACTAAGTTAAGGAGCATGCTCATCTGCTCAGGTCCTCAGGATGGAAACACTTCCCACTTTCACTGTAGAGCTATTTGACATATACTCAGCTACTCTGTTTTCTCATGCAATCAGCCTGCCCAAATACAAGGTAGGTTGTGGCAATGAGGTATCCTCATTCTCTGTGTCTTACTGCCACGTCTGGTCCTAACACTGCAACTGATCTGCTCTAGCAGTAGAGGAAGGCTGAGATAATACATACATCCTATACACACACATCCTCTCTTCTGGGTATGAGAGAAGTGCCTCTTATACAGTGGTAAATGCAGTAATCATAGGTGGAACACATCCAGGAGACTACAAGGCTAGTACCCTCATCCTGCTATTCCCTGTGACTGGAAATGTGGCCAAAACCAAGACTTACTATAAGGTGTAGGGAGCAGTGGTTCTGCAAAGGGCAACAATTTCTACTTTCTTTACTGTTTTGCTGTCTGAATAAGCTGAGTGAGTGAGATATGTGGGTGGCTGGGCTAAGGGTCACCACCACACCATGCAAATGAGATAAATCAGCTGTATTGGCTTGTGCAGCCACTCCACAGAAGAAATATACCCAAGCAATACAGGAGACAGGAGAAAAAAAGCCAGAATAAGATGAACCTTTATTTCCTAAATAATGCATAGCTGAACTTTTTTTTCTCCTTTAAACAAGTATTTAGCTAATTATTTCTTTAATCATATTGCTTAGAGGGATATGGTAAGTTAAATTTTCTGAGAAGGTAGAGTGTGTGTAAACTCATCACAGGTGTGAGAACAAATGTGAGATCAAACTCAAGCTGGAAGAACCCTTATAACACACAACTGGCACTCCTCAGCACAACTTGCTGCTTTTCCTTTATTTGTGCTGACTATCCAGAGGCAGTCTGAACAATCTGACCTATAGGAAGTGGCTGTTTCACGCCCTCATGGGAGTGCTTTCCACTGGATGAGCAACATTACCTGCATGCCTTCTTGACCAGAGATCCCCACACCAACATCTGCCACTTGGATCATGCTGACATCATTAGCACCATCACCTAAAGATGACAAAATACAGTTTTATTGTCACTAGTAGACCAACAACAGTTAGCAACAAAACAAAGGAAAACCAGTTATTACTGAGTGTTGGGTGAGTATAGTAAGAGAGACATTTACTAAGTTTTGGTTGGGTACAGTAAGGGAGATGTGTGGTAGAAAATGATACACCTTTAGAATATCAGGTTCAAAGCTTGCAAAGTTTCTGAGACATTCTGATCTTCGTGGACCTTTTTATCACAGGAAAGTAACAATAAAACAAATCTATCTCTTTTTAGTAATATCTAAAATTCAGGTATCGGGCCTGAACTGCACCAATAGTAAAACAGTAGAAGACTGAGAATGAGCTTCCCAATACTTCTGCTTTCTGATTAACAGTCTGCCTGCAATCAGGTATGACTAAGAATTAAATGTGCAGGAAGGCCTAAAGTCAATGAAAATGTCTACACTGTAAAAATACTAAAAAAAGTTAAAAAGTAGATGAATGAAAGAAGAAGTCAAGAGAGTAGGGTTGACCAGTCCAAGATCTTTAATATACCCAAGACTGGTAGATTTAATTGGAATGGTTGCAGAGCCGTCATCCCCTACTCTGCTTCCAATCACACTACCACAAGTGATAGATGCCATAGACAGGACACCAGAATGAGATATGTATCTGCTTCTTAACCTCTTAAACTTACAGCCAGTATACTAATGGAAAATGAAACCGTACTAGCTTATGACAAGACATTTGGTTTTAAACTTCAGTGGCTGAGGTGCACACCACATCTCAACAGTTTCCCTGCTGTTGGCACATGTAAGAGAGGTATCCGCTCACCAGACAAAGCTGATGTCTTTGTGATTGTGTGACACAGCCTCAAGTTAGCTCATGTTGGTTAAAAGGGAGGGTGCATACAGCTAGGCTTTAAACCAGAGCAGGAGCTTGAGTTCAGCTCATAGGCTCAAGATGCTCAGAAAGAATGAAAATACAAGCTGCCCAGTCTCCACTAGTGTTTTTAAGCATTCTGGGTAATTCAAGTTAACGAGCTAGATGTTTTTTACAACATATGCAAACGATTATGTCCACAGTCAGTTAGCCAAAGATATAAATTCAGTCGGAGAGAGGCATATTTGAGCTAGATATATCGAGCATGAAGATTGTGATAATCAGCATGTACTTGGTAATGTTGATGTCACACAAGTCTGGCAATCATTATATGTACTTAGGGTTTCTCATGGGCAGGTCCCACCCACATGTGTTCCAGCTGTAATTAACCAATACAGGCAGATGAAAGCAAGTGTATTTGTGACAGTATGTGCTGAAATCATATCTTCTAATGAAACATGAACCTGAACTTGAGATAGGGAAAGAAGAGCCAGTTGACTTGTGTAAAAATCATAGAAACATGGAAGATCTTGTCAAACTTAAGGCAGACTGACTGCCAAAGTCTCCCCTTTGCCAATTGAGTTGATTAGGTGGGAACAAGTGCAAGTGTTGGCACGATACAAGTTGTAAATCCACTCTCTATGATGACAAGGCCAAGTCACAGACTGTGCTGTATGGCTGACTTGTGATGATAAATACAGAACCTTGAGTTTAAGCATGATCAGATGAAACAGCTTTAAGCACAATTTTTTTGGGTGTAATACAGTGATTGCAAAATGATGTTTTGCACAGCATCAGATAACTCAGTTCTTCACAGCTATGTTCAGACATGTCAAAAACTCTTAGCATAACTGGGTCCTGATTACCTAACTTATGTAGGAAGAAATCCCAAATACTCCTCCAGAGTTCTATCCTGGTTTTGAGTAAATAAGTTAGAATAAATACATTAGAATTGTCCAGCGTGTTTTCAGACAAAACTGGAAGGCTATTTCAGTTGTGAGGCAGCTGGGAGGGTCCTACTGCATGCCAAAAAACCCCAAAATTTTCAAGACACAGTATACATCAAGGCAGGCTAGTTTAAACTGAGGTATTTACCTATTGCCAAGGTCATTGCTTTGAGTTTGTCTCTGACTAGTTTCACTACCATGCTCTTTTGGAGTGGGGTAGAGCGACAACACAATACTGAACGGCACCGCTTGGCTAGTGCAAGAAATTTATCTTCTAGCATAGGTTCCAGGGCATAAGCTAGAGTCCTTCCATCAATCACTAGGCCCAAGCTGGAAAGCACAGAGGAAGAGGGTGGATAGAGATGGGTGAACCCAACAGTCATGTTTCCAGTAGCTCCGTCTATTGTGTTGTTTGAAAATTTAGATTCTACGCATTGCAGACACTGTTCCAGCAAGACAGCACATGTCTCCTGAAAAAAAATTCAAAATAAAAATGCTTGAGAGAAAAGAACATGTATTCAAAGGCTTGTTTGCTGTATGTTTAGGCATAACTAATATGGGGAATGTACTATTTCCTGCGCTGTTAAAGTTTTAATTTCTAATAATCTTCTACTTGTTCTGAACACAATTCTTGCAGAAGATATGACAACAATAAAGAGAAGAAAGGCTTAAAATCTAATTCTTCTTTAACATGCACTTTTGTATGCTAAATTAATTTCTTTTAGCTCCTTCTCAGAAGAACAGTGCTGGGAAATGATATATAATTGGTACCAAGTTAAGTATGGTGATGAACACCATCATGGTGATGAACACCATGTATACGCCCACAACTAAGATCAAAGAGTTATGCATTGTTAAAGGCCAATTAAAGGTTATTTAAACTGAAATCTCTCTCCTAGCCATACTCAACTAGAAGATGTTATTGAGAATATATGAACATTTAAAAGAAATGCTATTGGTCTTACAGCAAAGTATGACTAAAAAGAAAAAACATGGAAAATTAATTTACCAGTTCAGTTGATACACCCAAGAACGGAAAATGCTGTTATCTTTTCTTCCTTTTTGAAAGAAATTGGAGCTGAATACTGATGGCCTACCTCTCCTCTGCTGATCTGAAGTCCAATTTTATCACCCCATAAAAGGACTACAGCACTATCAGTCTGGTTCCTTGTATGTTAGACCGTATCAGTAAACTCTTTGTGACTGCTTGCAACAAGTTGAGCACAGGAAAGATCAGTTATTCAGAAGGATTAGAAAAGGTCTATTAGGAAGCAAGGCATTACTGTAGATGTGGTTTTCTGCCTCTCACTGTTAGCATCGAAATTTAAATATTGCTTCTATCTCCAGAGAAAAAGCCACCTGAGAAAACATGAATGACTGAGTTATCTAAATTCTACATTTCAGTGGCATAAAATAAAGCACAAATTCTCAATAGGTTATCAATTGCTTTCTTTCTCAACAGGTATTTAATAATAGATTCCTTTTGAGACCCATTAGTGCCAATAAACAGAACTAGGGATGTTTTGAGAATGCATAGCAAAGAAAGTAATGTATGGTGCTATGGCATATTTTTATCCATGGTGGATTTCACTATACACAGTTACATGCTTTCAGTAAGGTTATGATACAAGAGAATATGATTTAGAAGCATGATTCACTGAAAAGTATTCAAAGACATGTCCTACCTGAAAATTATAGATGAAGCAGGAAAAGAAGCAAAAAAAAAAAAAAAAAAAAAGAGGAAAAGGAAAAAAGGCATCAAACTTTTAATTGTACAAGTTGAAAATAAAGCAAAACTAGTTCATTTGTAAACTTGTATATTAGATCTGCTTACTGGTGATTCAGCATTCAAAGTGATGATTTCTTCATCGTGATCTAGTAGCTTACAGGCATACGCAATATTAACAGCTGTTTCTTGCTTGTCTCCAGTAAGAACCCAAATCTGCAACCCAGCTTTGCGCAAGCTTGCAATGGTTTCCGGAACACCATCCTGCAAACGGTCCTCTATGCCAGTTGCACCTAGGCACACAGAAAAAGCAAAATATTCCATATTAAATGAAAACCGAGGATTGCCCTTAAATGTTAACCTTAGATTAAAAAAAATAAAACAAAACCCAAAACGACTAGCAGTCAGTTTTACTGAGAGACAGCTAAACTACCAGTGGGTGCAAGATTTGGGCAGCTTTTTGGGAGTATTAAGGAGAAAGAAAGGAAAGTAGCTGTGGTGAACATTTGCATCAACAATAAACAACAAATCTAGAATTCAAAATGTCAAAAGCAACCAGATGCCACTCCTAGTCCCAGAGGTTCACAAGGCTTATTGTCTCTATGCTCTAGATCTACATCATTTCTGCTGAATGTTGCTAGAGAAGCTATTGGTTCTTGGAGATCATTTCAGTTCCTAAAGGTCTTAACTGTCTTTTCTCAAGAGGAGAGTGGGTCACTAGAAATTCCTCTTTTGAAGGGGAATAACAGCAGGACTGCAGCATGGCAAAAGCAGATTAGACTGCAGACATAAACCTTTTTGTGCCTTGTTGCTGCTCTTTGCTCTTGCAGAAAGACACTGGTGGCCAAATGAGATATAGCAGAGAATAAATCATAAATCTGTTGACCATGATGTGAGAGTAAAATGTGCATTTTCATGCTTTCAATGCATCTTTCTACCTGTTTATAAGAGATTGGGCATCTGTTTTACACTTACCTAAATCAATTGACTGAGACAAGATTTTCATATATATATGAAAAGTGGCAAAAAGCCACTCAGGACCAAGCTTAGTGTCACCACTGGTACATCAGTGCTCCACTGAGTGTCAGAGAGACTTCAGTGTGAGGGAATGCAAGCCCTTCTACTAGCAAATGAGGAAGTGACAGTTCCAGTTACCTGGAACAACGGGAAAAACAAAATAAACTTTTCTCAGCTAATTATTACTGCTATGGCTGTTCCTTGAAAAAAACCCAATTAACAACAGAAGTCCACTTAAGTCTGAGCACCAGTCCTTTACATGAAAACACATTCTCAGGGCAATGTTGGGAAAGCTATTGCTATCCAAACAAAGAAAAATATATTCCAGACTAAATTTTAATTCTCATAGCCTAATGATGACTGATCATTGCAAGCTACAAACCACAGTATGAGGTTCTTGGGGAATGACTGAACTGATAGTTTACTACTGGCCAGAGCTCACTTATTTTTCTAGCAGGTCAATTTCACTTCATTTTTTTCTTTTTTTTTTCACCTCAGAGCGCAGCCAAAGCCAACAGGTATACCCATGGCGGGATCTTGATTACTCTGATCCAAATTAGGCAACCGATGCTCCCCTTTAAGTCAGGGGAGAGAACCAGACACTTCAAGGGCATGATTCATCTAATCCTAAAGCAGATATCTAAGTCAGACCAAATGAACTACACTTTATTTGTCTCTCCATCGGTTGTATGTTAAGCCTTAGAGATCTGCAGCAGATGCACTAGAAGTTGGGTGAGGTGGATCTGTCTCCCAGAGGGAGGCATGCTAGCAATTAGTGAAGGTCATTTTCTCCAACAGTGTTATGGCTGTCCCAGTTTCTTTGCCAAAGAAAGCAGCTGGATGCATGGAGTACTAGTGTATACACATACATTTTAGAATCTCGGTGCTTTCAACATCTCAACTCAAAAGAGTATGACTTAGCTCTTGCAATACTTTTTACATACACTGATTTTAACTGCAACCCCTTGCCACAGAATACACAGGCCCTGAGTGCATGTGCTCAACCTGATGTATATGAAAGTTGATGCCTCTCACAGATGCAGTTTATGAGCTTTGCTTTATGCGTGTCTCTGGTGCCCCTGGAGTCAGGGAAGTCTCTGACATGTTGAAGCAGCACTAAGCTAATGAAATTCTGTAGACAGCTTAGGCCAAGTCCTCCTCTTGTTTAGAGCAGCAGTTCCCATTTATGATATTGTGTCAAATCCATCCCTGGTATTATTCCACTTATTTCACTAGTGATAAAATGACAGCAGGAGCAAGGAAAACAGGGTATGTCTTTTATGTTAATTATATCCCATTCCTTTGTGGTGCTGCACATGATCAAGTCCCATGGAAGCCAATTTCCGTACTGTCAGAAACAATTTAAGGGAAAGAACGGATTTCATAGCCAAGCTTTCAGAATTTTTATCACATTTTAATTTCATGTCCAGCTCTCATTTCATTACCTAGCAGATGCAGATTCTTCTCTATCCGCAGTGCTGACTGAAACAGAAGTTCTTCACGATTTTCAATAGAGGATTCTGCTTCTAAATGAGTTTTTAACCAACAGCCATATTCTTCCTTGCTGAGAACCTATTACAAAGAGTATGTGAGGGCACAGTCAATATGATGCAAAGGCATTCATACTTTACTGAGTAAAATGAAAAAGAAGTTATGAATCAAGAACAATAAAATAATAAATACCTCCAGTAATCTTTGTCAAGACTCTTCTTAAAAGCAAACTAAAAGCCTGCATTTACTTACTCTTTTTGCAATACAGAGGGTTCGCAGACCATCTACAGCATAAAGATTAAGGTAATTCTGGGTTTTGCTTCGGATTTTTTTTTGATGTTTGCCCCGAGGGTCATCTAGATAAAAATAAAACCATAAATTACTCATTGAAAAATAACAGCAGCTGAATTGCCTCAGAGAATAAAAACTTGTATACAGTACTCACTGTACCAGCACTTTATAACTGATACTTTTAAAGAACTGTTGATATTTCCTGGGAAACTCAAGTAAAACATTACATTAAAAAAAAATTGTCTATCTGTTCTCTTTTCTGTCTTCCTTCTTCAAAAAAGTCACTGTGAATGTACGTGAGAAAGACCTTTTTTTTTACTCCTTAAGCATTTCTTTCGCCTGAATATTTTAAGAAATCATGATAATTTTCACAGCAAACAATACTGTCAGAAATAGAAGTATGATTTCAAATACACTACTAGCAAATGTTTTTCCACTTCTCCACAGCTCATCATGTGCAGAAAAACGACACTTAAAAATAGCACTCAGTCTTCCACCCAGGCTAATACCTCAAAAGAATTGGAAACAGTGCTCTGTTTTGTATATCTAAGTGCATGAAGGTCCTTTTGTCTGTTAGTGCTGTACTGATACTTCCTATCAGCCTGAATCAACACAAGAAATTCTGGGTATGACTATGATTTCATTCAGAGGAGAATTTGCACTTGCAGACCTCACAGCTAGCTTCCACCTCAGATTCATCAGCAAAACTTCCACTTAGCTTTACCCTTCACTTAAAGCCATGTGCAACTACTCAAAACGAGGACTGAGCATCTGTTTCTTTTCTCTCTTTAGCTGGGACTGGTGCAACGTGCTCACTCTGTGATCAACATAGAGTAATAAATATGATGGCAGCACATTTTGTTCCATCTTATTACATGAAATGAATGATGTCTCCAAAAATTAAAAACCATCAATAATGCATTTTTTTATCACCTAGGATCAAGACAAGTTCATGAAAAAGGTACTGTAGTAGTAATCTTGAATATTATGAATTTCAAGGTTAGCACTTAAGTAAATGTACAAGTGGGTATATTTTTAGATTGGAACCATTGAGTGAGAATGACTGGTACCTTCTGGCAGGTTTTCCTATTCTCTGATGTGATATACTTTTTTTTACTAAAGTCTGAATATTTTCAGGGGATGTAGAATCATTTCAGGACATAATTCTGTAATCGGAGCTGTTCCCAAGTGCAATATTTGAGTTACTGGTGCTTACACAGTAACCAGTCACTGAGTCAGGTTACCACTCCTCACCAGAAGTCTGAGCACCTCAAGACACCCACTATGTACTCATTTCAGCACTGAATGTACTCACCTCTCATACTGAGAGCCTATGGGCACTCTACTGTTATATTAAGCACTTAATACGGGTATATAAATTAGATTGCATAAATATCTTACTGTTTATACTTTTGAGTGCCCATTTACCCAGTGTGCACTCATACTGAATTTGATCTTGCAATATGTTGACTGCACACGTATGTCCATCTATAAAGTTACACAGCATTCAGCACTTTCATATTTATACAGCAGCGGAGTGCGTAATTGGGCATTCAGATGCTCCAGCACAATATATGTACTGATTTTGTAGAAATAAGGGAACTGTGAGTTTGGAATCCCAATATTCTGGTTTTTGTTCCATTTATCTCAACCATGTATCAGAACATTTTACTCTCTGCACAGCTACTTTCTCACCTTTAAAGACTTTTCTATCCTCTCTAGGTCTGCAAAGCTGGGAGTATGCACACTCAGTTGTTCCTAAGGGACTCTGTGAAGATTTTGGTATTTCCTGCATGTGTTCATTTCAGTTCCATCTCTGCTTAGGTGAACATGTGGTGAACACCGACTGGTAGGAATATTCTCATGGGCCTGTCCATCTACCTATTAATATTACCCATGCCATCACTGTTGATTGTGTCAAAGGGACAGTATAGATATATTACTCCAGAAGGACAACCCTACAAGTATTATTTGCAATTGGAAAGCCCTTTCTTACACTATTTATGGAAATATGCACATAAGGAACCAGCAGCCTAACATAGCTTCATTTTGCTACTTTTCTATTAGGCATTATAATGTTTTTGGCACATGTGACTTTGCTGTATAACATAAGAATTTTTTTTTCTGGGAGAAGTACCGCAGCAAACCTTCTTTGAGGCTTCTTGTATTATTGAGTTTTCTTTTAACTTTAGAATAACAAAGCAGGGAAGGATTCTTCCTAATTTATTGTGACACATTAACATTCTAGAGAAAAATGCCATATTTTTTTGCATATCCCACATGAAATTGTCTTATGGCAGTGGATATTTCAGTGGCTCACTGACTTCAAATGATGCAAACTTCAACAGGTGCTTAAACACATCAAAAGCTGTTTCTATCCCTTTAAGGTTAAATGGTGTTAATCACTTCAGATCTGTTTGAATACCATGGGTGCTAATGCAGTGATCATAATGTCAAATGCTCATACCTCCTTCAATGACCAAAGACAGCAACTCTCTACAAGTAGAGAGGTGCATGCCATTTTCTGTGCAAATTTTCAGTTCCAGCATGTCTCTCTTCCACCAGCATACCAATGACAGCCAAAGCCCCTTATAGCTGTTCATGTGCCTCATCAGTCCTACCCTGAGATTCATCTCATGCTCAGAAGTTAGAAGAGGGGAAGGAGTCTCTTGCAGACAAAACCCAGTTGTGGAGATTCTTTTTAGCTGAGATGCAGTGTCTGCTCTGAGCAGTGTGACCACATGCACCATGTCAGTGAAAAACAGCAAGGAAGTCTCCTCCAGAAGAGTGACAGAGAGCTAGTGGCCTTCTGCTTCTTCATTTCCTTCCATAATCTAGAGCTGCAGAAAGCCAGTGCAGTCATTGCTTTCTCAATGATTTATGTTCACAGTTCTTGTGTGAGCTGGGTATTGACTCAAACAGTAACTTTCTTATTTATGAACATGGTGACTGCTGAGATAAAGTAAAAACAATACACTCTTAGGAATCATTTCAAGGCTTTTGGAAATATCTGTTTGCTATCAGAAAACACTAGGTTCCACAGTCTTAACTAGATATACAGGCAGAGCAAATGGAGTCAATTCATAATCTTTTTAAATTTTGAAGCTCATGATGATTTATACTTTTCTATAAGACACAAGGAAGCTAAAACATAATACTTCTGCTTCTGATTTTAGGCTGTTTCTCATGTCATATTCTAAAATACTCTTCCTCCCAAACAGGAATCTTTGTTTCATGCCATGTGGTGTTTGAGCTGGGAGATTACAGACATGGTGCTGCCTTGGTCCTTCAGTCTAAGGGCACAAGTCTCAAGACACATGCTTGACTAGTGTACAGTTTGCACATCCCTGAAGCACTAAGAGAGCAAAGACCAAGCTGTGGGATTAGTTGTGTCCATTCACTTTTCAGTCATTTCCTTAAAATGATAAATGACTGAATTCTTGTAGCATTACGTCTCCTCTCATACTCACGTTCCACTGTCACCAGTGAACTGGGTAACACCAATGACAGATCCCACACTATAGATAATAGCCACAGAATAAATTTTTTGAGGCTCCCTCTACATCCATTGACACTAGGATATTGCGGGCAGAGACAGTGAACTCAGTTCCAGGAGCAAAAGATACTCAAGAGAAATGTCAAATGTTTTTCAGACAGATCTGCTGAAACATACTGAATTACTGAAGCCAGCAGGGTCTTAAGAGGACTAGAAAACAAGGGGAACTGCTTATGGTGTTCTAGTGGCTGCACTTTACATTGCTTGCAAAAGCAAAGCACACCAGAACTCATAGCTCAATTTGGGCTAAAATAACCCCAAACAAACAAAAAACCCAAACCAAAACAAAAAACCTCCTGCACAATTTCAGAACCACTTTCAATTTGCTTGCCTGTAATGATGAGGGAATCTGTATTTGCCCAGCTGCAGACATTGCTCATTCCCACACCGACCTTCAGGAACTCTGCTTCTTCTTCTCTGACATATATCACCTTTGATAATGTCGCCATTTTTTAATTTTCTAACTGGCCTTACTGTTTTTACCTAGGTGGGTCCTAGACCTGCCTGAAATTTCTCTGAAAATTCCTTAATCCATTGAGTCTACTGTGAATGGACACTGCAGCTTCAAACATAGTCTGTTACATGGTGGCAAAAAATTTAAGACTTGGCATAAAATATTTTTTTCTTTTCTAAATGCTCAGTTCTCATTCTAAGAACTCATTTCCAATCATTATCTTCTAGGTATTAGAAATTTTCAGTGCTACAAATTCTCTATTAGTGGTTTCGAAGGAAAGAAATTTCCATAGATGCTCTACGTGCCTTCTGTGATATCAGACCTTTGCTAGAAAATTATTCATGAATACTTTGTTGTTAGTTAAGGACAAGTTGTTCTTAATTTTTTTGGCTCAGCTTTGATTTATATGACTGTAACCAGAAAACTAATGCCAACATTTTTCTGTGTTTCATTAAACTCAATTACACAGTATAAGCCTTTCACAATTGTTTACTCCAACTAATGTCAAAGTAACCACAAAGTCAATGCATTAGTGAAACATGGGAAGTAACTCTAGCACTTTGGGGCTCTGTCCTTTCATACTGGGGTAATCTTTAAACACTGGATGAAATTCAGTGTTGAAAATACAGTAAATTAGATGCAAACTGATTAATACAAACTGAAACCCATGTGTGTCCACTAACTTCTGAAAGCTTACAGGATTCTTCTTGAAACCAACTGACTACAATTAGCTATTTAAAGTTGTCCCTGCTTCCTAGGGCATTTGGGTGCTGGAGAATTCCCCATGCTGTAGGGAAATTCCATGTTCACAGCTACCTGTCTATTGCTTGCTAGTCAACTATGTATTTGAAGCCAAGATTTCTTGTCTGAACAGCATCTCTCCATCTTTCGCCACAACCTTTCTGTTTTGATGGCTGATTGATTCGCATTGCCCTTTAGCATCATAGTTAAATGTGAATAAATGTGCTGATTAATGCAACATATTGCAGCAAAAGGATGTAAGGACTTACAAATGAAACAGAGGGAAGCAGCAATAAGAAGTACTTCAGTTTCATATAAAATACTCAACTGTCCAAGCACTGCCAGGCAGGTTTTTCTAAAGAAATGTAAATTGCTTTGGCAGAGTTGCAAGAAATTCCTTTAAAATAAAGTTTGCTAGTAGAATATCTTCGACAGAAATTATCTTCACTCATGCTTATGAAGTAAGGAACCAGCAATTTGTTACAGAAAATTTGCTATAACTACAAAGTATTATAAAAGAAGGGCAATGGTTGCCATTCCACCAAATGAAAGCAGGCAAGTCTACCTGCTAGACAAGGCAGTAAGACATGATGAGATCTTCAGCAACTAAGTGCCTCCCAACCCCTCCAAAGGTAAGTAAGAGGCATACCTGAAGAGCAAGGGAGAAGAAGATCCATAACAACTGAATCTGCTCCTTTAGTGTAAACATTTATTTCATCTGTGAGAGGATGCCTGACCACTACTGACATCCTCTTCCTGACGGAATCAAAGCCCAATGTATGTAATACTTCAAAGCTTAAGGTTCCCAGGTGAGGTAGCTCCACTGATACCTGGTCAGACAGCCTTCCAACCAGAGAACAGTTATATGCCCTTGCTGCGTAGACGAGAGCGGCTTCATCTGGACTCTCTGCTTCATAACGGAGTTCTCCTTCCTCAGGTGCACCCCCCACAGCTGTCCTGCCTTGCTGAGAGCTGTAGCCATTGTTATTCATCTGTGCAGAGTATGCCAGCTTCTCTTCCAGTTTTAATAAAGTGCTATCCGTAGATGTAGATGAAAGCACACTTAAACCAAATCTGTGCATCGATTTGCTTGTAGCTAGACTAGATGAACTGCTGCTGTTAGATCCAGAGGTCAGGCGACTTGGAGTGAATCTTCGTATGAAGTCTTCAATGGTTTTTACTGGAGATTTTAGTTCAAATCGGTCTCTAACCTTGAGAAGAACAAAACCCACCAATGAACAAACACCGAAGAAAAGCTGTACAAGAATTCTGACACTGATCGTCGGTCTAAGCGTCTCCAACTAAAGAATAAAATTTCTTTGAGAGCAAAAAGTAATGGTATTTTTATTTTGAGAAAGGAAAGTAAACAGACAACATTGACTCAACAACAACAAAAAACACTTACCAGAACTTCAGAATTGTATCTGTGTATGAAAGCATATATGTTTGTATTAAAACAGTTTTTTCTTCTTTCACCTCCTCAGATATGACTAAAGGATAGTCTATCAGTGTTGCACTACCACCATCAGCAGTGCATACTAAAAGCTACCATTAGTATGAAACCTTGTCATCTTTTGTGCATATTCAGTGCAGGTAGTGAAAACAAAGTTAATGCAGCATTTTTCTATTGAGAAGGGTGGTATCTTGTAGAAGTAAAGTTTAATGAGAATATGTCAGTGTTGAAAATATTCTCAAAAGACACATGTTGCGATAAGTAATTTCTTCCGTCTCTTTCAGCATTGAAGCATTTTGCTTCAGACTTATCATTCATCTCAGTTCACACAAATCTGTTCTAAAGATATAGTAGTATTAATAGGAATAGCATATTCATAGTAATATATATTATTGTGTAACAGTGTAGCATTCCTGAAACAGCAGAACTGAGCATTCTCCAAATGTTTCCTTGGCACAAAACCACATCATTTTGCAGACTATTTCACTTTTTATTCCAAGCTGGAAGAGAAGCAAAGTGCAGAATTTTTTCCAGAATGGAAATTCCAGCTGCTGGCGAGCTTTAATATTACATTCCATTATAGTTTTGTCTTACAGATCATCTTGGGATTACGTTCTTGAATTCTCATTCATCAATGACACTTATAAAGGCCAATTTAAGCACTAACGACCATTATTTCTCATAATGAGCTTAAGATGCATCTTTTACATAATTTAAAAGTTTTAAGTGATGTTTTTCAAGTATTTTTCCCTTTTTAAACTTTTAAAAAATGTCTCAGTCTTTTCTTAATTTAATCCATACATATGAAATATTTATTCACTGACAGCTTATATCTCTTTCTGGTAAGTTTTGCACATTTACAAATTAGTTTCCACACATACTCACATATTTATGCTTATTAAATGAATTAAGTTGCAGTACAAGAAATCAGGAGAGTTTCAGAGGTATTTTGAAATTATCGATGAAAGCATATCTTGCCATGGAAGCAAGTGAAATAGCTGACGTACTCCATCCAGCTATGCATTATTAAACTAGCTCAGTCACACAGTGGTTCTACAAGTCCTCTCACAACTCACTCTAGTTGTTTCTCACTAGAACAGGAGGTTTTCATTTCCCTAGCTTACAAGATAAATTAGTATCAAGGCAAAAGAAGCCTGAACTCTTCCTTTTTCTGTAACTTACCTTCTGTCGGGGCTGATTGGGTGCAGTAACCACGACTGTGTTACATATAGTCAAAGCTATGAAGAAGTCAAAAACGTCGCATAGTTCTGGACTCAGATGGGATAATGGCTGTTCGTGGCTCCTCATGACCTCCAGATGCTTTGCACATTCATTCACCTTTTCTAACAACCTTGGGTCAGGTGTGATGTCCTTCTCCTAGTAACAAATACTAGTGATTAATATCTCTGATTTTGCACATTCCTAAAGCAGCAAAAAGCAATTACAGCATCCAAAACAGTGTCAATATCAAGCGTTTTGTGGTGGCCTTACAGCACAGAGTGGGGATGGAGAGAACTGTAACGCACTCATTCCAGAGAATAAACAGTTAACAATGAGGCTACTGGTAGAAATGGGTATGTGAAATATTTATAGCAGCAATATTTATCTACTTTGGAGGTAGTTGATATGAAAAGAGTTACATTCGAATTTTCCTCCCTCTTTCCTGTTTAATTCAAGACATTTATTATCTAATACTGAAGTATGGTACACTGCAGAGACCAAAGGTGTGGAAAAAATAGACAGCAATGACATTTAAAGTTTGGCTTTACATCAGCACAAGAAAATTAAACCATCTCCAATTGTTTGTTAGATAATAACAACCATCCACACATTTGAAGTTAATTCATGAGGGTTTTTTACAATGAAACACTGAGCACTTTTAACTCTATTTCATCAGTATTTTTGACTTATTTAATATAATTCTTGTCAGAGCAAACTCTGGTATTTTGTAACACAGAGGGAGGCAAGGATACAAAAGATTAAAAGATAAACTGATCTAAGCCTCTTTTCTCAGAAGAATTTTATCTCTTGATGCTCAGCAGCTGAGGAATATGAGCAACCACAGAACCCCACGTATAAAAGCTGCAGCTTGGAATTTCATGAAAACAGCTTACTCTTGACTGAAATCAAGACGTTCCACCAGTGCAAACAGCATCTTTCTTTGTCTGTATTTGTAATTTACTTTAAGGGTGAATTTGTGTCAACAGTGCAACAATGCAAAACCCCTTAATAGACACGACTTGGCTCCTCTCCCGTCTTATTACCACTCAGCTCATGGAAAACTTACACAGAATTACAACAGTATAAAATAAACCAAATGAAGTTGTAAGGACATAAAGTCACCAACATTTTGAAATGTAAAGATGTTTACTTTTTAAAATACAACACATGCAGTCGACTGATAACCACTGAAACACACTAAAACTATGCTATGGTGTATGTCAACAGTATCTAAGAATTGGAATACATGGTGTCCATCCCAGCACCTGATAATTTTAAAATCCTCTGACAAAAGAGAAAAGAACAGGCATACGCAGAACAATTGGAACCCTTGACCTCAATGCTATTCTCAGCTTCTGTGGGTAAAAGGAAGACATCCATTTTCTTTCCAAAATCAAAGTATAGCTAAAACAAATGTTTCAGATTGTCTTTACCTTCAGCTTGTTGCCAAAGACAATGCATTTAGGTAAGATCTATGCCAACACTTGATTGCTTTTGTACAAACAGCTGTGACTACAGAAGTAAAAACACCAAGACGAAATCTATAAAGAGTCCCACTATGTGCTACAGATTTACCTTTTCCTTTCCAGGACATGGTTCTATTACAAGATACAGGACACTCTGCATTTAGTTCTCATGACTTACCATTGGGCTACTGAATGCAGTGTGCTTTGAGAGTATGCTTGCTCTTTTTGCTTCAGCTCTGCTACCCGTGCGCCGGTGGGTTTTGGTGCTCTGGCCTCTGTGTATCACTTTGATGCTCTGATGGCTGCAGATACTGTCACGCTGGGACAGAGTTCCTCCTTTTGAGGCTGCCTCTTCTTCCTCAGAATCAGGTTCTTGGTACATTGCTAAGCGTTTGGCTATCAGTGAAAATAAAGAGGGACAAATGTTGCATGTTTTAAAAGTGGCTTAGAAAGAGGGACTTTTTTTCAAATGATCTGATTTAAATATTATGCTATGCTTTCTCAGTAATAATGAGTGACTCCATTACCAGGAGATATAGTGTAGTCTTAATTGAATGGTAGTATCTAATGGAGGATGCAGATAACATGATTAGAAATGCACTGCCTCCCTTATCATCACATTCTCTCTGAAAGGCAGTTAGACTCTGCAGTAATTCAGTGCACCCCTGAAGACTATTCTACAGCTCTGCCTGATGAAATCAACCAAATAATTTGATCTTCACTTGAAATCTGAGTAGGAAATAACCAATTCAGAAATTTTTCCTGTAATTTCCAACACAAATTTCAAATAAAGTATTTTCCAGCAAAAATTTCACGTCTACTGAGTAACAGTTATTGACACCTGAAATGTACTCACAAACCTACAGAGCACTACTGCCTTTGTTTTACACAGAGAGATGATGTACAGAGAGCATTAAAGCCTTGCTTAAGGTCAAGGCCATTTACTGCAGAGTGAAGACATGAACCCAGATTCTTGATTGCTAGCCTAGTGTTAAACCACCCTGGAGTCCGTCCCTTCTTCTCTGTATGATAGGCAGGACAATGCAGCATGCAGTATGAAAACCAGGGTACCCTCACCTGCTGCAACACTTGTTTTTATCACCATTTGCTGCAGTGACCAATTCCTGGTTTACATAGAATAAAAGAATTTTTCCAAATGATGTATTTTAGACGAATTCTCCCTCAGTGAAGAATCCAACCAAAACAATTAATGCTAGAAAACAATCCCGGCAGTTGGATATATTGAAATCAAAAAGGAAACAGAAAGCAGAAGTGTGAAACAACTGTGGAATCCTGCCCCTCTAATGACAGGCTGTTTAGCTCTAACTGATGTACAACATATTTTTTCATTCCTAAAGACTATGGGCATTTAGTAACCTGGGTGACTCATTAGGCAGGCAAATGCCACGCTAACAGGTATCTATTTATTCTTTCATTATGTATTCATTGAGAAGCTTTTCATTATGCTTTCAAAATAATCCACACTATACAGCACAAATTACATACTTGTGGCTCAGTTTGTTTCGGTTCTCCAGTGTAACAAATTAGATTTTCCTAATAGCAAATGATAAATCACTAGCATGCAAGTTAATTATTTAGGTATTTAACAAACAAACAAAAAAATTCTTTCAAAATACTTTCTGAGAAAAATCTTGCATTATATACGGTGAGTCTGGCATGTGATCACTTTCAACATAGCTAGCTTTACAAACAAAGAAAAACCCACCCTCACTATCCACTGCCATTTCCAAACATGCTTTAGCTGCCAGAAAGCAGCTGGAGGAGTCGAAACCAGACCACACACAGTTCATGGTGATAGCTCTATCACTACAGTGTCGTACATCAGAGGTTTTTTCAACTCCATTTGAAACACATATAGGCTTTGTCTGAAATGTGGGAAATGGGAGAGTTTCTCAGGCCTGGCCGTGACTGCACACCTGGTCACTGCTCTAACTGTATGCCCAAGTATGCCATATCCTCCACTGCACTCTGGCTCCTCCTGGCAAAAAAATCAGACCATGGATGTAGAAAGGACCATCGTGCATTTGGAGACATAGAGCCTGCAGGACACACTGCACGTCACTTCTGCCCCATAGCTTGAATAGAGCCTGCAGCCTCTGCAGCCTCTGCAGCCCAGGTCCCGGAGGCTGATGTAGACTAATGGTTGGATAATGCTTATTATCCCACCATTATTATTTGGTGGGATACATGTTCCTCTGTGTTATGTGGTGGGAAAGAGGTTGAGCAACAGCACATTCACTGCCATGTAGGCAGCTGCTCCTTGAGCCACACAGCTTCCAAGAGAATAGCACAACACTGTTGCCTTACCCTTTCAGTACCTGCCTAGTTCTACGATTTGTATAACAGAACCTACAGGACAGTTCAAAGAATTGGGGAGGTCACTGGTCTCCTTGGTCCTTCTGTTGCATGGTAATGAACTGCAAGTAAATGAAGTTCATTTCACCTCCAAAAGCTGCTTCCTGCAATTTCATGCATGTGCTTTGAGCCAGTGCAGTTCTAAGCTCTCCCATCACCCTTGCCCACTAATTCCCACTTTCTTCTGCTCCGTAAGCGTCTATGTATTTTCCCAGTGGAAATGCAGATCCCTACAGTGTGAATGTAATTCAACTGATTATAGGTTTGTTTATATCAGAAGCAGTCTAAACTGAGAGCCCAAATTGAACTGCAGCAGGTACTAAGCAGAGATCCAGGCCCTGGATCAAGAGGAGAGCCAGACCGAGCCGAACTGCTCACTGTTCCTCCAGCAAAACAGGTTCCTTTCGAGGGAAACCCAGGGATGGTTGGATGGATGGATGGATGGATGGACGGACGGACGGACGGAAGGAAGGAAGGAAGGAAGGAAGGAGGGAGCCATGTGGATATCACAGTATGTTACTTTAAGATGATGTCTCAAGAACAAGAATGGAGCAGCATATCAAAGGCCTTTTGGCCTTCTCTCCTCTGGGGAGGTATGATGGAGTGCAAACCCTGGGATGAGGTCTGTGTGTGAGGGCAGTGCCCAGTCAGATTCCTCATTGCTTTCTTCCTTCTTGCATTACATCTAAACGTATTTTGTTCATTCAACATAGCAAAAGCTGTTTCCTAATGCAGCACTCAGTTTACTTATTAGCGTTACACTGATAGCACGGTTCTTTTTAGTCTATGTAATAATAGATATCTCTTGCTCCCTGTATGGGTTTTATTATAGTACATCCATTTAATTGTCCCTGCCACTGAGAAAAAGGAAAGTAGGAACAAGACTAGAATCTCATTTAACCAAATCAAATGTAGTTCTTTTGATACAAATGGTGTTATTTCAGTTTATACCAAGGGAAACTTGACAACAGCAACAACAACAAAAAAGCCTGAGCACCTTTCAATGTTTTCTCAAGTGCAGTCTTACACATTATGCAGCAAGAATTAAGGAGTTTACAGAAATAATGAAACCCGGTTTAATCGTTATGCTATGGCTAAGGTTCACATTGCTTCAGCTGTGCAGTGTGTGCTTCTCTGGGAACATGCTGTTCTCTCCACCCACTCAGCTCTCTCCAATTGAGAACCTTTTCCTGTGAACATTATAACCTGAAAGACATTGTTGTGGGATGCTTTTCAGATTCAGCACTGAAAATTGATGGCCTTGATCTTTTTTTCAATTGAGTTTCTTATTAAGGGCAAAGACACAAACAACTTTGGTAACACAGCAATGCAATTCATGAAAGTCAAATTTCACTATCCTGTACTTCACTTTATATTTATGGCACAAAGAAGAAACAACAGTTAATACTTATTCCATTAACCCTCTTCTTTCTTTCAGAAGACACCAAGAAGCTATAAATAAAACTCCTATAGTAGCTGCTAAGTATTTGAAGATACATTCTTTTAATTTAAAAACCCTTTTCTTTCATTTCACTTTGATTTTATTTTTATTTTTTCTGTTTTACCTTCCATGCCATATATGTTCTATGACAAGAAGTCCATTTTGCAGGCTGACAGAGACACTGTTGCCACACAGTCAGATGTTCCACTACCTAGAAATATGGGATTAGGAACCTGTAAAGAATTTCCCTTCAAGCAGAATAAAACTGCAGATCCCCTAAACCAGAATACTTAAGCTGTCAGTGTGTGGGCACTATTTCACCATGGAAAAATTCCATTTTGCCTCAAACCATTCAATAAGGCTGCTATTGAACTGCCCCACAGCAAATCTAGATGTGCAGCACTTACACCATCACACCACCTTATTTCCTTATTATTTTATAAGTGCAAGCTTACTTCACTTTGAAGTGCACTCTAGCGTCTACGTAGAGATTCAGTCAAGCAGCTAGAATGCTATAAATTTGTACAAGTGTGCTCACATAATCTTAATTTATTTTGCAAGAACTTCCCCATAAGGGCAAGTCTCGAGATAAGAAAACACCAAGATTTCCCTTCCTCTAACCTCTTGGCATCCCCAGGGGCTTAACAACCTTAAGTCCTTTAAGAAGAACTCTTTACTCCACTTATAAACTGAGAAAATTCCTTTTTTCTTGAGATTTTTCAGAGAAATTGTCAGTGTAGGTATATGCTTAGAGAAAAGTAGTACTTGTCTCTAGATATGAGTTATTCTGTACCTTATAGGATTTAAAATGTGGCACTCCCTATGTACTGAGTTCTACATCTGCTCATATGAGTTCTCTCCTTAGCTACCAATTAAAATTTTTCAAAAAGCAGTAAGAAATGTAAAGAGAAACTACAAAAAAGTTACACAGAGTGCCTGAAGCACCCAGTCCTGCAAAAAGTTTTCAGCTTTCTGGAAAAGGCAAAATTGACTATTCTGATTTCTGAAGATTTTCAGATTTTAAAGGTGGCAGATGATAAATCCCTTTGGAAGCAACTGTTGCATTTATGGAAAAGG
Organism: Cnemophilus loriae; assembly: GCA_013397755.1. Classification (NCBI taxonomy): domain Eukaryota; kingdom Metazoa; phylum Chordata; class Aves; order Passeriformes; family Corvidae; genus Cnemophilus; species Cnemophilus loriae. The sequence goes on along the minus strand of VZTF01002826.1, from coordinate 1,281,448 downwards.
TTTTTTGATTTCTATGCCTTAAAAAAAAAGAAAAAAAAAAATCACTAATATGGCTGAACTATGCAGACTATTCTTGTGACCACACACAAAAAGAGTAAGGAAATTCCATGACAAACCAGCCCCCCAAATTAAGAAAGATTTTTTTTAACATTATGCACTTCCCTATGAAAATTAGTTGCTAGCCAACCTTCATTAAGAAAAACTGGACAGCAGAAAGAAACTCACTCTCTCTCATATTTAGTGATTAAGAAACTTTGTTAGACAACAGCACATCACTGAGGTTTTTATCATCTGCCTTCACTTCCATAAACTTCTCTTTTTCTTATGTTGTCTCTAGTTTTTTTCACAGTCATTGGAAGGAAGGGGGAGGAGTTCAAAGAATGGAAAATTCAGATTTTTCAGATTTGTGTGGTTGTATCCATGGCGATTCAATTCGTGTTTTGTCAACAGTTTTATACAATGGGTAGCTAAAACTAGAAAAACAGAGATCACATCCCATAGGCAAGAGTGTGATTAATTCAGCATTTGGAAAACAACTACGACAAATGTCAGGCCAAGACCATCTGGTTGTAGCTAAATCATGCATGGACTTTCAGAAGCACAGTCGGCTTTTGGGCACCTACTGTCTCTGGGATTAGCAGGCAGGCTTGGGGCATGGCCAGTTCTAAGAATTGTTAGAAGCTGTCTCCTAGCCTGAATGGAAGAGCTCTGGTATGGCCACGCAATTTGACATATAGTGAAACAACACACTTTTTTCCTTTTTTTTTTTTTTTTTTTTTCCTTTTTTTTAAAATTTTTGTGCTAACATTCTTTTGGGCTAGAAGGTAGTACTGATTGGAAGAATAATTCTGAGATTTAACCGGAGTATAGTGCCAATGGGTATTCTGTAAATACCCAAGACATTTATGAATGGGACAATCATTTTTCTACTTGGAGTGGTCCATGACATACCCTGCTCCTGAATTAACACTCTGCCAGTCAAGAAGAACCTTTGGGGAAGACAATAGCCACAGAGATGTGAGGTGGGAATTCTCTTCATCTATACAGAGAGTTCTACACCACAGAGAAATAGGCACATATTAGAGAACCATCATAGATATCTAAAACAAAGCTGATAAATTACATCCCACAAATGTTTAATTTTCTCCAGTAACTGTAAACTCATCAGATTACTATCCTCCATGCAAATATCAACAATTAGACAACCAGCATCCCATCCTTGTCAACACAGTCTGCACAGGACCCAAACGTGCAGTGCGAATTCCCATAGTTTGATCCAAATCCATCACCAAAATACTGTAAGTGACCTCAACAGTGATGAGTATTTCATAGCGCTTCCATCATGGAACTATTATTAAATATGCTCACAATTTCCCCTACAGTCTTCATGAGCATTCCTGGATTCCTCTTCAGTGCTAAGCTTTCACATAGCAGTACCCATGAGTAATACTTTGTACTACCTCCAGCTGATTCTATCCCACACTAGTGCAATTTATTGCCCTCTATTATTCATGTTTTTGTCACCTCTTGTCTAGACTAAAACAATGCAATACTCCTGGGCATAGCGCCATCCACGTCATAAGAAACTTAGAGCTTATAGAGAATTCTGGAGGAAAATCTTTTCTCCAGAAAATTCATGACAACTTGTTTCCATACCTAAATATGTATTAAATCTCACTCAGGCTTTCACTTTTTATTTTAAAGCATGTAATAATTGCTTCAACCCTGCATAAGGTCCACATAAACCTCTGTGATGAAAATCATAATTAACACATCCATGTCTGATGCAAAACAGAACTCTCCCTCATAATCATAAAGCTCACCTTTCACATGGGGAATTTATACACGTAATTTAGCTTTGTGGTATGAGTTTCCAAGGAAAAGAAGGATACTCCCACCACTCAAGAAAAAGACATGCTGCCTCAAATATGCCAAACCTAATGGAGCACAGCATATGCCTTTAAAGCAGCTCCCAACCCCCCAAAATTGTGTGTTGCATGTACAGGCAGAGGAAGAAGGGGAAAGACCAATCTACACGTCAGGGAACTCACGTGCATTGCTTAATGCACTCCCTTAGTGCAAGGAACTGAGATATGACAATGTCAAATGCAGTATAATAACAATCCCTGTAGAACAGAAAAGAATGGGATAATTTCTCATAACTGAATAAATTTTAGGGAGAATATCTTATAAAGCAGCATAGAGAAAATTTACGATGGCTATTCACAATCTGTTGGTTGAGTAATATACAGATATGCATTAGTCCTAGATTACGCAGAAAAAGAAAAGTTCAAAAGTTAGGAAATTTCAGACCTCAATTTGCCAGTGTAGACATAACTCTCCTGCACTGTGTGTGTGCATGGCTTAGTCCAAGAATACAGGGCCCCCAACTGACTTCAGAGGAAAACTTGCCAGAAAATCTTGCCATGGGAAAAGAAGTCTGCTACATCTTAGCCTTGCTCTTGGATATGGCTGAATGGTGCTGTTATAACTGAAATTTCTGTTCTCAAATTTATGCCTGAGGCAAACATCTGGCATGATAAATTTGAACCAAATAGTTAAAAGCTTTGTACAGCTATCCACAACTGAAAACAGGATCTTATCGTGAGCAGAGTCAAGCAACTGGAATGACAGACACTGCTACCCCACCACAACAGAGTAACAAAATTAAGTCAAAGAGCTCAGAGGAAGGACATTTCCATCCTTAGACATCTACTTTTACAGTGGAAAATGACCTGTTATCTGCAGCTTTTGCATCATGACCCATGCACAATAATTTTAAATTAATTTCTTCATCTAAAGTGCTACTCAAAGTTTGATTCCAAGCAATAAACCACTATGCACGAAAAAAGTACTTGGATATGTGAAGACATAACGTCATCTTTGAAACAGATCAAAAAAGGCAAATGCATTTTACTCGATTTTCTTGCATATATGGCAGTCTCGGATCACCGCTAAGTAAAAGATTTTAGAATTTTCTGTTTCATGAAATCTTCAACAAAACCTGAGCTGCAGAGCAGGATGGCACCAGTTATAATATGCAGGAAACTCAGATACTCTGGTATAAGACACAAAAAAGTGGCTGACAAATCATTTGCAAGTAAGCACACAGCAACGAAATGTTGTTGATGCACACCCTAAAACCAGAAAGAGCTGTGATAGACATTTTATCATATCTAAACAAGAAGGCTTCAGCAGCAGAAAAGATAACAGATGGTTATAAAATCAAACTGCAGAATAGAGCTAACAAAATACTTGAATGAAGGATAGTATTTATTGTGTTATTTATACTGATTATAGAGAACAAAATAAATAGAAATTATCACAATTTATATAAAGAATTATACAGAAAAACCTATTTTTCCCTAGAGGAAAAAAAACAAAAGAATAAAATGCTGTGTAAATATTCTGTGTCAATTTAAAAAATTGTATTTGTCAGCAACTTTATACCGACTGGAGTTACAGTGAAGCCCAAACACAGCCACAGGTGAAAAGAATGACTGAAAAAAACATTCAGTTTATGTATCTGACACTTTTGTTTGTAGTGACATTCACTCTGTTTTCATTAACTTTTATATGGTAATATGAAATCATAAGATGAGAGCATGCATAAAATCAGATTTCTTTTAAATACACTACATTTGAAGAAAAAAGATCTGAAAATACAACACTCAAACTCAGAGGCCTGAGGTCAGCCTACATATTATCTGATGATACCAAGCTCATAAAAATTACTTTTCTGCACTGTTTTAACTGGCGATAACATAATTCTTGCAAGGAACAGAACACACTCTGAAATTAATATAAACAAGCTAACAATCAATGGCAGGGAAGAAGCAAAAAAGAATGAATAATCAGAGTGTCACAAGCAGAATTAGAAGTCCAGCAACATACTCTAATTCTTTTCTCTTTCTTACCTACTGTACAGAGGTACGAAGTCACAGCTTCTCGCTAAGTCCTTTCCGTAACACTAATAACACTACCCAAAGATCTAGTTTCTTGAAAAAGAGTGCCTTAAATTTAAGGTCTCAGTACCACTTTAAATTAGGAGAAAAAAAAGAACAATCCAATACTTCAAAATATCTTTTTCCAATTTAAGATCTTATCATCTTTCTAAAGCACATTTTAGACTTCCCAGTCTATTCTGATTCTTTATCTTATTCTGTATCTTATTCGTAAGCTGAAATTCTGTAGTGTTCTTTGAGAAAATTTCCTAATCAGAGATCTTTATGTGTTGTGTAGAATAAGAAACTTATCTTTTGAAAACAGGAATTAAATATTGTAGCTATCAATATTTTCCTGCATACAGAATATGATTTGAAGAGTTAAGATCTGTTCTTTCAAAAATGATAACAATAGTATGTTAGAGAAAAATAACACAAATTACAAGCATCACAAAATAGGAAATCAATTCATAATTTTAAAAGGGTGAAGAAATAAAACAGGGATGACAACTCTCACATTGCCTCATGAAAAACAGTATTTTTCTTGTGTTTTAAGAGGCTGATACTTGTGGATATTCTCTCAACTGCAGTGTTCATAGAGCAAACATACCTTACACAGACACTTTTCACACAGGAGCACTGAAAATAATCTGACAACGGTAACATAAAATATGCTATACTATCAGATTATGTTTCTTGTTGATATGAAAACCAGCAGCTTTGTTTGCATTTATTTCTCAGTACAAAAGGATAATCGCATTGCAGGTATTCCATCAGACACTAATCTGCCTGTATGCTTAAAAATGTTATTTTAGATTGTATACTTCAAACACACCGAACAACTGTGATACCAGCAGCACCATTCAATTTTTTTACATTAGCCATGTGCTCAGGTGCTTTATTACATCAGGAGCTAAAGCCAAAAGCTTTAAATGTCTTGACAACATACTGTAGATATTACAGAACACTCTGGTAAGATTGTCATTGCTAGCTGAACACAGCCATCAAATTACACTGATCTGAAAGCAGCAGTTAAATTTCTTTTGTTTTTCTTTTTGATTTAAGATTACAGCAACTTTTATGACTACTTCAGTTTGCCCAAAGTACAGCTGTTAGATAGAAAACATGACCATGAGCTCACCGTTATCATCATGGGAATACTCTATTCCAGAAACAGTGCATCTTCGAAAAACCATCTTGTTTTCAGTAAGTGTCCCAGTCTTGTCTGAAAAGACAAACTGCACCTGACCTAAGTCTTCTGTGATATTTAAAGCTCGGCACTGCAGTTGAGAGTCTGTTTCTTCATCATATAAATCTTTATCTTGATGAATAAAGTACACTTGGCAGATTTTAACTATTTCAATGGATACATACAAAGAAATTGGAATCAGAACCTGGAATACACAAAATGAAAGAGAATTAGGAGAAAACAGAAGCAAGGACACAATGAATTATTAAAGCTAGTTAACTTGGTACTAGACTGGAACATAAAGAGGCTATGTACTTTAAACCTCTACTCTAAAGTTATTATCGTGTTTAAAGAGTTTATTTACTGTGTTAGATGAGGAAAAGCTGTGGTGAATTGCAGAGCTGGAATGCATTATTATGTCTAGAAGACTGATTATCAAAACATGGACAGAAGTAAATCTTTCTTAGGCTATTAAGCTGAGCTTGAAACTAGCTTGCAAAGGAAAAGAAAGAAAAAATCCCAACCCAAACCAGACCATACAATCTGAATGTACCGTAGATGTGAAAGGATTGAATAAATTTGTTCTGTATAAATATAGACTGTTTACAAATTCACTTTGCAGGAAAACAAGAAACAAAATGAGAAGTTTCAGTCTCTCCATAGGAACAATATCTTTGGCCTTGGCTTTTGTACTGCAAATTATTTGAATGAAGATCACATTTTATAATTGCTGAAGAAGGGGACATGAAAAGACTTTCAACTGTTTCCCAAGGATTGGCAAAACTTCATAAAATACCTAATTTGCACCTGAGTTTTTCTCTGCAGATGTTTTTTTCAGGATAGAAATTCCTGACTGCATATATTGTTTAGTTTTCTGAATTAGATACGAGGGATAAATTACAGCATTTCTGTAAGTGGTGAATGTGGTCATTTAAACAAAAACTACAGTGAAAGGTAGGTGTTTAAAAAATTCTGTGGTGAATTTTCTTAACCAATATCATAACCTAATCCCCCAGAGTAAAAAGTATTTTAACATTCTTTTTCATTCCCTTTTATAAACAAGTTTCTGCCTCCAGGAAAGCAACCTCCTCTAGTGTCCCACTAGGCAAACTTCAATATATCTCAGTGACATGAGGTTCTTTTACTTCTCTTAACTTACCACCTTCACCATTCAAGATATTTCTCCTCAGGACCAAAATACTTTTAACATAGTTTGTTACCTGGCTGACATATGGATTTGCTAAGAGGCGTATCTCTGAAAAGCTGTTCAAAAGCATAAAATTTATTTTCATACCAGAACACTGTACCCAAAGTGGCATCTACAGTATTTGAGGCATTGTTCCACAGCGGGTAGATAGGAAGAGCAAAGCTTGTTTTCTGGTTCATGGGGTTGTTCCTCCCCAGGTGCAAGACTCTGCACTTGCCTTTGTTGAATTTCAGGCAGTTCTCTGAGCATCTCTCCAACCTGCTGAGGTTCTTCTGAAGGGCTGCACAGCTCTCTGGGGTATCAGCCACTCCTCCCAGCTTGGTGTCAGTGAACTTGTTGAGGAGGCACCTGCCCCTTTGTACAAGTTATTGGTAAATAAGTTAAACACTGGGCCCAGTATTGAACCTTGGAGGACACCACTAGTAACAGGCCTCCAAATAGACCTTGTGCTAATGATTACAACCCTCTGGGATCTTTTTAGTGCTTGATTAGCTTCTTACATGCCTTAGTGGTAAAACAAGTACTACACATATTGCGCATATATAACTTTATTACAGCCAACTAGGAACAGAGGACACAGCATGTACAACTTGATTACCTGGAACACTATGATCACTGTCAGAAATAAATAGACTGAAGCTAAAACAGGTGACAAATATTTGCCATCGGGCCCTGGAACATCAAAAATTGGTTTCTTCGTCTCACCATACTGCCATACCCACAGACCATGACCTGCAGAAGAATTGGAAGAGAGAAAAAAGCATATTAACTCCAAGGAAAAATGCTTATGGTATGACTTTAGTCTTAAGAGTTATGTGGGAAATTGGTATTTATTTTCAAATATTCTGCATGACTTCTGAAAAATGCCCCAAACCCATGTTTTTTTCTGCCTTGGGATTTGGGGTTTGAGAAAGGGCTTTGGCTGTCCTTAAACATGCAAGACTCATTTCACATAACTTTATCTAAATAAAGTGAGATGGCTAGAAGTTAGTAGTTAAGACTGTTTCTGTAATTGCCAAAGAAAACTAGACTTCCTCAGAAAGTGATTAATTTCAGTGATAAACTGTGTGTTAAAATGAAAGAACTCCATTGACTGTACTGGATATATCACCCGTCAGCTATCACTAAACTAGCTTCAGAAGAGACTTTAATTTTACTGTGTGAATCATATCCACCACACACACAGAACTAATGAAATAACAGTATCAACAGAGTCAACAGCATGGAAGCTGAGGCATGAAGAACAGAAGAAATTCTAGGTCTTGCTCCAAATGTTTTTTTTTTAATTGATTGTGCTGATAACTAAATAAAGATAAGATTGTTATTGTTTTGGGAAAATGACATTCTTGCTAAAGAGACAGAACATTGCCTTTTTAAGTACAGCACTAAGATTTACAGTCCTAAAATCCCTAAAATGGTATGCCTGATGTTTTTAAGGCGTAAAAAAATAAGGAAGAATTCTTCTGCAACAAAAAGCATTCAAACTATCACTATATGTTGAAAATCAGAAAGAAGGACAAAGGTCTACTTTAAAAGTAATCTTCTATAAACCACCTTTGAAAAGATCCTTTACATCTCGATACATAAAACCAGGATTGAATGCTTGAAAAATAAAAACACATAAGTGAGCACATTATTTTGTCCCTACACTACTAATATGAGATCACACGCATGATGTCTTTATCGATGTGTATATTTTTATTCTTGAGAGCAAAAATAGAAAGCTCCACACTGAGAATGACCTACATTGAGGTTTGTTTAATAAATATCCTTAGATCTTCAAAAGAATTAAGTGTCATATCTCCAGTTATACTTTATTGACAGAAGGTGTGAAAATAGCCTGACCTCTTCAGAGCACCAGGCAACTCAAAAGGCTCGAGCAAATCTCTTTCCAGCTGTTTGTGGTTGCCAGCACCTCAAGCAGTTTGCTCTGGCCCTCTGCTGGCGGTTTGCAGCCTTGTAGCAGACGGGACAGAGGGGAAGGCACGCCTGTCACCAACCGTGTGCCACCTCCTCCCGTTCACGTTCACACCTCTGGAGAGCCCCAGCTACACTGAAGCCACTCGCAGGGCACACCCCGCTGCCGCTGCTCTGGGGACAACACCGCGGGGGCAGTGGCAGCGGGGACAGCGGGGGCAGTGGCAGCGGGGACAGCGGCAGGCAGTGGCTCCCTGCTGTGGAGCCTCACCACGACACTTCAGCCCTGAGGACTGGGCTCCCCAGCACTGAAACACTACAAAGGCGTGTCGTGAACTCCGTGGAAACAAATAAGCTGGCTGATTCACAGCTGGAAATACTCATCTTTAAGCAGCATTTAACAATACCTGGAAAAAGGCACACAGAGATGTATTAGAGTGGCATAAGATTGTTATTAAACTACACCACGGTTGTTAGGAAACATTCTGGTGTTTATGCCATATGACTCACATACAAACATTACAGAACACATAAATATTAAGGATATGGAATTCGTATGCCATATATAAAAAATCATTTTGGGTGTCAAAAGTAAAACTCAATTCGTTCTCACAAATGAACAGAAAAAAGGTCTGAATAGACATAACCTGAACTGCAGCATTTCCTTAAACACTCCCAGAAGTCTAGAGAGTATTCTGCTTGGATTTATGCAGACTTTTGCTTATTTCTTCTATGTTAAAGCTGTAGCCTTAGGGACAGCGAGTCCATGCTGTGCACTGTGCCCTCAATTTAATAAATAGAACCGGGCAATACCACTGTGCTGATTATGTTTATTCTCTGCTCATAAATTACTTTGCTGACTGATTAATGACATGTTACACTCTACCAACTGTAATTTTGAGGGGACTAATATAAACTGGGGTTTTTTTTGGACTTGACATTTTTGGATGCTATCAAGAGTAGTATAATCTAAGCTTTCAGATCTCTGGTGCTAATAGCATATATTTGATTGAGACTAAGAAGGTATTTAGATCAGCTTGTGTATCAAGATATTTTCATTTTTGACAAAAATTAGTACGGAGACAGCTTCATGGATTCTATGTTTTGGCAGACACATATGTTTTTGATAAAGCTAAGTGCACGAATCCCAAGACAGCGTAATACTTAAGTTTCTACTAGTGAAGAGCACTTACCGATGGCAGAAAACAGACACATGATTAGAAGTATGAGGACACACCAAAGGACATCGGCATTCATCTGCCTTTCAAGCTTACTGCGCTTGTAACGTGGTCCATTATTATTTAACAAAGCTTTGGTCTCATGCCCTGCAGAAAGAATTTCACCAAATGTGTCATATGGAACTTTGCTATTATTTTAAGAAAACTGTAAAAAGGTGGTATGCCCCATAAGACAGAAAAACAGCTCTTACCTGCATAGATTACTATTCCTGCAACCTCTTCTGTATTTCTAATGGTACATCCACGTAACAAAAGATTCTCTTTGAACAGTCCATCCTTTTTTCCACTTTTATGAATACTACGGAAAATTTAAAAACAGAACAAAACACCGTATGTCAAAACATTAAGCTTTTTAATCATACTTGTAACATTACAAGTCCAGGAAACATCTTCAAAGTTTTTTTCAATTTGATGGCAAAATATTTCATTAGATCTTCCTCCTGGGAAGGTTCTCTGTTGGACTTTGAAAACTGAGATTACTTACCCAAGAACCCTCGACATGCAGCAGCCCAGCTGGAGCAGTACCAGTTGCTGTTGGATATACAAATGCCCCGGACAAATGCTCACTAGAGATATGTGGGCCAAATCGACAGCATGTGTGCAGCCTAGCTAATGCCTGGAAAATGCACTGGACTTCCTGTGCATGTGTAAACTGACTGAGCAATCACAGTCAATCCAGTCCACTTAAAAGCAGCTGTGTAGTGGATTTGATTAACCCGCTACTCACATGTGCTTACTAAAGAAATCCTAGAAAGAGATATGGTGAAATAGGGAAATAACTGTGCTTCAGAAGCAGTGATACCAAGGAAGATGTGCCAAGGGTAAAACAACACATCAGTTCAGTGAAAAGGAAAAATATTCCATGTATTCATCAATGAGAACAAGAGAAATTCTTTTCAGAACTGTCTCACTAACTATCTAAGAATGGCCTGCACCCTGAGGATTCTTGTTGACTGACACCAAAACGTGTGAGAAAAATGGAATGAAGTCACATTTCCACTACAACTTATTAACTGCTGTGCATGGACTGACTGAAATTTCAGCTGACAGAGAAATACAGAAAACAGCCTTATGAGAATTAACAGGGAAATGCTAAACAATAGTAACAATTAAAAAATGGTATTAGAATTTTTATTGTATAAGAAAGACAAACCAAATAATAATTTCAAACCATTTTCAAATGACTAAAATTTCATTTTATCAACTGAAGTACCCCAGTGCCTCAGAGAAGACTAAAGCAAGTCTGAATTGTTTAAATGTTCTGTCCGCACTTTCAGACCATCAAAACCATCACACTTTCAAAGTCTAAAAAATGGACTGCTATAAAAAACTAGCAAAAGCTGGAAGTCCAAGAGAAATCCTGAAAAAGCACATATGCTACACTAAAATTTACACTGTGCTGCTGCAACACCAAACTTTATGTCTACCTGGTTTTGAGCACTTAAAATCCTGTGTCCCTTGAAATCTCCAAACTGGCTTAAAATCCTGCTTTTTATATAAAGGTAGAGTTCTTTTTATTTGCTTCCTATTCTCTAAGCCTTCACATCTGGGTTATATATTCATGCTTTTCCCTGTTGGACTCTTCTCTTTTTCTAAACGAGGACCAAAATTCTAATTTAAGTGCATACTTCTAGGATCTCAGGCCTAGGAACTGTATCAAATATCCTGAGATTTGTAAGAAGAAAAGGTTCCCATTGGTGAATTCTTTGTACTTGTCCCAGTCTAGCAGGACTACTTGCAGATTATTCTGTAATGCTGGTTATGCTGCATAACCTCACCAGTCAGTGCTTTTAGTGAGCAGAATATACCTCTGTATATATATACACATATACAGCCTTTTTTAGTTCAGCACAATATATTATACCCACCCTCTACTCAAAAAAAAAAAAAAAATTAGAAGTATTGGCGTTTCGACAAGTATGCTTAGCTTTTCTCTGCAGGGATGGAGAAAAAGCAGTGGGTTTGAGGTAGATAACATCTGACTAGAGACCAGAAACAGGGAAAGAAAGAAGTAGATAACATCAAATTTGCAATTCTCACACGAAAGTCAAAGGTGTTTTTTCAGTCAGGAGAGAACTTCTCCTTTTCAGCCCATCCTCCCTGCCAGTCTCAGACAGAAGAACAGAGTTTTTACTTCTGTTCTTTTCAGCAAACCTCCTTAACCCACTGCCTCACCTTTTGCCAAAGCAGCATCAGCTGGGGGGCTGCCCAACATCCCTCTGGCAGAATGCCAGTAGGTGTCAATTTGTCTGTGCTTAAACTATGGGAAATAATTTCTTAATGATTCCACACTGTCGAAATTACACTACCAAGATTCTGTCATTCCCCTGATTTTTAAGCCTGAATTCTACATTAGGCTTTCTCATAAATCATGAGGATGTCTGAATTTCCAATAAAATTTCCAAATGATAGTTATAATTCCTGTTAATAAATGGGACTTCTCAGAGATAAATTTATTTAAGTGGTACTTTCTCTGGCTTATAATTTTATAACCTTCATTGATTTTTTACACTTCACAGTAACAGTGGACTGTCAGGTATATCGCACATGGCAAACTTCATATACAATTACTTGTGTATTTGTTCTATACAATTATATATTTATTCTTACTATCTTAGCTTACAAAACAACTCCAAAGCAATAGTGCAACATCCAAAATTAACCTGTAGGTGTTAAAACCCCAATCTACTGCCCTCACCCACAGGCTGAGCCTTTTTACCACATCTCATTCTTACATGCATTTGGTACTGCTTTTTACTTTTCCCTATCCAAATAAACTCAAGACAGCTCAACTGTTGCTCACCCGACCTTTAGAAAACATGGATGAAATCAAAATCTGGGAGAAAGAAGCCAGCAGAGGCTGGAGGAAACTCATCGTTTCCCTCTTGTCTACAGTCACTCCCAGTGACCCAATAACACAACATACACATAAAACAGTTGGTCAACGACGATAAAAGGAAGAAAAAAAGTACAGACCTAAAGGTCTGGATTAAAAACTAATGAAAACTAGAGTTAGATAAAACTGCTCACTTTGATAACAAACCTGCCAACTGTAAACTTTGAGTCTGGGTTGAGAGACAGCCTAGTTCTCATTTCTAGCCCTGCAGAGTTATAAACCTTAAGCTTGTTACAAAGGCTGAACAGTCTGTTTTTCCCCTTTCTGGATTCAGGTCAGTGTAAGTTACAGGCAAAGAAGGCAAATTTTCTCTGTCATTCTTTAAAACAGTGTCTGGCTGAAGCTGCTCAGATGTCTGGAATGCAAAGGCTAAGCCATGAGGAAACACGCTGGCAAGTGCAGGTGCAATGCTCTTTTTCTCTGTAATTTCTCACATGGATGACACTCCAAAAATGTGGTATCTTAGCATCTAAAACACAAATGCACCACGAATTAGGAGGAGTTGGCAGATCAGATGCAGTTAACTACTACTATGCTACAGCACTCTGAAAGTGTTTGTACAGAAGTAAGCCTCTGGTTTAATACAACAACACAAAAATTACCCCAATGGTGGTATTCTATTATGTTTTCTATAGTATATATATACTATATTCAGTATTCTATTATGTTTTAACTTATGTGTTTACCAACATTATATAACAAGGTAACCAATGATAACTGTATTCAAAAGAGAGTATTTTCTTTCACTTTTTGGTTTATCAAGTGCCTTACAAAGGAAGTGGTGGAGCTGGCATTACTTCCCAAGGCTTGACACTCCCAAAGAAAATATTCAACAGTCTTAAACATGGTCTCAGCGAACATTATCAGTCAAAAACTTCCTGACTCTCAATTGATGAAAATTAGTCTAGCTTGTTTTGGGTTTTTTTTGCAGGACTGGAGGTGTTACTATAGGACATTAAAGAGACATCACTATAGATTTATAATTGTTTTTTCCTAAAAAATCCTAACATTATTTTATATTAATTTGGGTTTGTTACCTTATGACGACCTTTGAAATAGAAATACACACATGTATTCATCTCCTTCTTCTTCTTCCAATTCCAAGCTATACTTATTTTGGTATGATCAGATAAAATTTTATGTTCTTGTCTAAGAATAAAATCATTATTTTCAAGAAGCTGAAAAGTCAGATTCCCAATTACTACTTCTCTTTTCCCCTTGCCCATATACACACAAAAAGGTACAAACAAGATTTTAAAGCCAATATTGCTATTTTTGGAACCTGGAATTGGATTTTTGAATGTTTGCCATGCATACTGTACATAATCTGGCTAGACACATACAGGCAGGGGGCACGTTAGGTTTTGCTCTAGACTTCTTACACAGAATACTTTTTATAGGGGAGATAAAAGTGAGGGAATGTGCTTGGGTTATCTGGGGGCGCAGAAACTACAAAAGAGAATTAAAGCAAATACCTGAATAGAACTGGTAGTTTGCCTCTGCATCTAGCACACCCTGAGTGTGTTCAATGCAGATTGTGGCAACAAAGCTGAAGAATTCAGATGCAGTAATGTGCATGCTACACTTTTTCAGATATAGGATAGGGCTAGGCCCATCTCAATGCATTTTGCATTTTTTTTTTTTTTATTATCATGTCTCCTTTTACCCTGGCCTGCCTGTGCTACACTGGCTACCTATAGTGATTTTGTTTCAGGAAAATTGAGGGGAACAGAATTTTTTACATGTTTACAGCATACATAAACAAATATTTCTATTCCCTGAAAGATTTGTCAGCACAGACATTAGAACCAAAGACCACTTTATATGTCAAACAGGAAAAAAAAGTCTTAATCAAAACTGGAAACCTACTAAGTGGACAAAATGCCTAGGAAACTTTGGCAGTAATGTTTCAGTACAGCTTTTACATATGAATCTCTTGAAAGTCTATTATTTTATGGAATTCCTATTTAAATATTTTAGTCTCATTTCTTTTCAGTCGAGCTATTATTGGCTGGTAGCTATCTGATCCATTATTTCAAGCAGCAAGTACTGGTAAGATTTTGAACAAGAATTAAGATCCAAGTTTGACATGGCAATGACATGTTTCAGTGCAGATGTGTTAATTGCTATTCATCTTGTTAATGTATGATTTGAAATAGTGATTCCATTATACTAATGAAGGAACTCTAAAAACAGAGGGGAAAAAGCCTTCTTCTGTGATGAATTAGGGGACTGAGAATTTATTTGTTGAGGGGTTGGTCCCCATTCTTTAATTCTAATGGCTCATGGTCCCTTAACTGTAAACATAGCTGATGAGAGCTGGAAATCACCTGATGCTTTCTGCCAGATTCAGAATTTGTGTCAAAATATATTCACATCATTTGTGAAACTATAAAGTATAAAGAAGATTAAATATAATCAATACTGAACAATAGTCATCAAAAAGGTATTACCATGTTTTCTGTTATATAATTCAAATGGTTCTGTTACTTACATGCCACAGGCCTTTTCCACATGGAAGAAGTAAGCAAAAATATAATGGGAGACAAATTTCTGCATATTTTCTACAGTATTCTGCTCAGTATTTTGGGGACTAAGATTCACACATAAAGTGTGCTAGAAAAGCTGCCAAACTTTCCATTTCCGTATCTGGAAATGGCATGTCTGCAGTAGAGCAGGCTCTCTGTTACACACCCTCATGCAGTAATGTCTAATACTAAACTTTTTTTCTTCACATGAACTGTAGGGCTTTGTGCTGCTAAATAAAGGAACGCATTTTCCCACACTACAACTTGATGTAGTTTCAAAGAAACTGTCCTGATTTACACCAGTTGACAGTACGTCCTACGCAATCTGTGACATCTGAGAGTAGTAACTGTGGTGGTAAATGGCATCACTATAAAAGACTCCCCGAGCTCCAGCAATTTACCTTGTGACATTTACACAATTTAATACTGCTTATCGCTCCTAATCAACATGGGTGGTAAATCATTGTATTTGAAACAGAGTGTCAGCTTAACTCTCTTCATTAAAATTTAGGCAAAAATTATGTATCCTGGGCTCTCACTCTCCATGTGGTAACAGACTGTAGAAAAATAAGCCATGCAAGAGTGCATCTCCTAAGCCACCACAATCAACACACCTGTACACTACAGTCCAGACTACAAAAGAGGCAAACTGCTTTGCACATCCTAAAACATTTTTTTCTGAGCAGGACTGATCGACCAGAGATGAACACTCTGTTAATGTAATTCTGTTTGTTTAGAATTAAGTCAAGTGGGCATAGGTGATATGGTAATGCACAAGCATACCCACTGTGCGAGCCAATCATTTCATTTTATCTGAATGAGAAGAAAAGAACAGTGCCATAGATGGAGAAATATCAGTTTTGCCTTCTGATTTTCCTCAATGACACATATATTAAAAGAAACATCCAACAGACCCGTCTTTATAAAAGTGTACAACAGATTGTGTTTGTTTGTTGCCTCTCTTGGACTTGTTTTCTATTTCTTCCCATTTCCAGATGGGTTTTTTTGATCCATGGAGGAAAAGAAGACTGCCTGTAACTGCAGTGCTTCATACATTCATTTCTGTAGTGTAAGCTGATTGAAGGTAGCAAATAACTCCATCCTATGGAGAATGGAAATATGAGGTTCCCATCTCACCTTTAAGTGAGGATCCTCTAAAAGAGCCCTAAATATGCAGCCCTGTTTGGATGTGATGATGATGCAACTTACAGAACACAACCCAAAGCAAACAAGCATTTATTTTATTCCATGTTAGAGAAAAGGAGTGTATACTGAAGGATATTATATGAAATACTCACATGTAACCTCGAAACCTACTTAAGTCATTGTTCGGCTTCTCACATTCAATCACACTGGTGAATTTCAAGGGGTCAAATTCTGAGTCCTGGAATAATAAGAGGGTTCATTATTTAGAGCAAAGACTTGAAAATTATATCCAAAATCACTTTCTTTTCCGGTTTTTGTAATATAATAAAGACCAGTTTTTTTTCCAAAGGCAATCCAAGCAAAGATGCAGACCACTGGCACAGAAAACCAAAAGGACCTGGGAAACAAAATTCTAAAGATGCCTCCCAAAATCTCCCTTACAAGGATGACTTCTGTTCTGCAGCTGGAAGATGTCAAATGAATTTGGTCTGGAGTGGAAAAATGAAATTTACCTAGAAAATCTCAAAATATTACATATTATCCTTATACTTCATGTTCAGTGAAGCCAGTGAAAATCTAGGACAATATAAGTCAATATACTGCCGATTATGAAAAAGCTAATATGAGCTTTAGAAATATTAGCAAGACTTCTTAACTGCTTTATGCCAACAGAGATAAATTAATCTACTACAGTAAATTACACACATATAGCAGAATAACTTTTTCTTAATTATCACTTAAAAACCTTCTTGATTGTCTAGCTCATTACTCTGAAGCTGGTATTGTTGCTGACTATTTAAATTTACCTGTAGTTAGCACCTTGTTGGGTTTGAGGAAAAACATCGTATCACAGCAGATTTACTTTATTTTGTTAAATAAAAATCAAGGTTCTCCTTTGTTTGCCAGATCAAACTGCACATTGAAAGCAGACATATCTGATCCTGGTGCTGCAGAGAAGGCTGTTTATCTCCATCAATGAGGACTACTTTTATAAAACTGCTTTGCATACTATTTGAATAAAAGAACTAATCGCGAATTATCATATTATTAAACTTTCAACGGTGATAGCACTTCATATGTTATGTTTTATAATGGTTTTGCTAAGCTGCTGGGGACCCCAACCACTACTTTTTAGAGTAAACTTGTGAGAATAATTGACTGAGAATCAGTAATCAAAGGACAGACACAATCTTATTGCTAGTTTCTCTGAAACACACAGGTGTCTCTGGGATTTTTTGATGTTGGCTCTACTCAGGTGAAAGAAACCAGATTTTAAGTAAGAGATAAAAGAAACTACAGGATATGTCAGCATCAAAACCAATACCCTCCATTTTTCCACTGGTTACACCTCGAAGAAAGACAGACTTACACTATATAGGTGACAATTCAAACCACCCATGCCTGACACTTTTGAAAACCTTTTCTGTATTTTCAAGAAACAAGAGATGATAAAGAGAACTGTGAAAATGGGCTGTCACTTAGAGACAGTTACAGCCCACTGGAGGAAAGAAAAATTTTTACATGCAGAATTCAGCTTGTAAACAAGGAGAAAAAAAAAAAAAAGGAGTAAAAACAAATGACAGCTCTGAGTAGAGACTGCTTTGCTGAGAATCAGACTCCCCAAATTATATCAAGGTTGGCAGTCAAGAACCTGAGCCTTAGCAAGAAATAATACCTGCTCTGCTGCCCCAGAAGATGATCTTTTCCTTGCTTGCCCCAGTATGTTCCTTGGCAGAAGGAAAAAAATAAAAGGTATAGGAAAAATAATCTACAAACACTGACCACTGTAGCTTAAACCGCATTTATCAATTGGATGGAAAGGGAAACATTTCTTTTCTCTTTATTATACGGTACTATATATAATACATTTACTTTAGCACGGATTTTCATTCAGTGGTCTTAAAAAAAGAAAACAAATAAATCCTAACATCTTTGATGAATGTCTGTGAGGGAATCCTAGAGACACCCAATAATAAAACCCGACGTAATCAAATGCAGGTTTTGTATGGCTGCTGAACCCAGCAGAGAGAGCGTGGTTGGACATATTATCTTCTAGAGAAGTTGGACAGCTGAATTCCCTTTCTGCTACGAAAACGTACCAGCAAGGTTTATATTTTACAAATAAAAAGAAAAAAAAGGTACTTAAAATCTAGAGGCTTCTAAAGTCTTCACACAAAAAGAAAGATCTTGTCAAGATCAGAGAGGACTAAATGTACCCAACTTCCCCATGAATACCATGCAATATTCTTTTTCTCCCTCCTTTGTTTGTTGAATTCTTTTCATTTATGACTCAGTTTTGGAACTAAAAGTCCTTTATCATTAAATCTAACCGTCTGTATATTTGTGTTCTGTTACAATTAACTTGAAATATGTGATTATGGTCTTTACCCAGATAATATCTGTGAGTGAGAATCCAATTAGAATAGTAGTTTACATAAGGAAAAAAAGCTGATGAATTCTGATTTATGGCAAAAGCTCTTTGGTTTATTAATAAATCAAATTGCTCCATCTTTTCCCTGTGAAATGGAAGGGCAGATATACACTGTATATTACAGCTGATGACACTGTTTTGATGTGAAAATACCTTCTGGTAAATGAAAGAACAAATATGTTAAATACAGCCTGTGTGTGACTGCTTTCAGTGGTTACAAAGAAGCACAAATTTAATGTAAGATTTCACAATGATCAAAGTTTTGCTCCTTTTAATGGTGATACTCACACTTCGGCAGCAATTGAAACACAAACTGTGATGATGTTTTCATGTATTAACAGCTAAGAGAAGCTGCAGTTAGACAGAAGTTAAAGCCAAAAGTGTTGCTTTTTACACAGCACAGATTTGCTCTTTTTTCTTGGTAAAAGTCCATGAAAAAAAAATTCTCCACCACTACCTTTAATTTTTCTCTTACACTTAATTTCTGCATCACTGTTAAGACACAAGAAACAAGATCAAAACATGGTCAAACATCGGATTTCCCCAGACCTTTGTACAGTAGTTATCTGATGTGCCTGATTTTGTGTATCTTACATCCCACTCAGAGAACTGCTGGGCATGAAAGCTGTCCCAGTACCAAGACGGATGAAAAGCTCCATGCCTAGATAGATTGCAATCTGAAAGGAGGCTTTCCAGCGCCTAATTTCCCTGAAGTCTTGACTTCCGTGGTGTTCTCATCATCCCTCTGTGCACATCAACAAGGCTGGGTCATACACAAAAAGCAGCTGGAGGCATTTTTTTAATTTTCTGAAGGCATGTATAATTTTTTATGTGGTACCTCGGCAGGTGTCCCAAATCTGTGCCTTGTGCACCACTGATCTGAACAACTGACTCTGGTTGATAAAAACTGGGGAGAGATTCATTGATTGCACATAAGTTCCCCAGAGTATTTTACAAAACTGTTGGATGGCAAAGGCCAGGGCTAAATTCTGTTCATGTCAGTCACATTACTTCTGTTGAACAACCAGTTCTACTTTTGCTACAATGTGCGTTTTACTTGCCATGACTAATTCTAAGGATAAGCCCCTGTAAAATAAAGTAAGGCAAAACTTACTGCTTTCAGTCAAGGCAGATGTCTTGCTACTAGGTAGTGCTTAACCCGGAGCACAGACCAATGCTCTAATAATTTACTATGCTTCAGGAGAGTATTAAATTATGCTTGAGATACATGGGAGGAATGAAATCCACTTCTCGCTAGACTCTTCTGCCATATTATGTCATATCAAAATGAAAAAAAAAAAAAACAGGAAA
Organism: Cnemophilus loriae; assembly: GCA_013397755.1. Classification (NCBI taxonomy): domain Eukaryota; kingdom Metazoa; phylum Chordata; class Aves; order Passeriformes; family Corvidae; genus Cnemophilus; species Cnemophilus loriae. The sequence continues at coordinate 1,261,641 of VZTF01002826.1, read as the reverse complement.
AGAATGA
>VZTF01002826.1:1150891-1261579 GCA_013397755.1 Cnemophilus loriae | reverse complement strand
GAAAAGAGGAGAGGAGAGGAGAGGAGAGGAGAGGAGAGGAGGAGGAGAGGGCTTTGATTCAAAAAGAAACTGACTGTCATCAAATGCCTGGCTTCACTTTTTTATTTTGCCAAGATAGCTTTAGTCCACCGCTTTCCTTGGAAAAAACCTGCTGACTTCTTAGGAAGTCAGAATACCTTCACAGGTATTTCAGACAGTTTGAAACTTGTCAGGAGGACACATGGTGATACTGACATTGGGTATTTTACATACTCAGGGTTCCATGGAATGCATTTCATTTCTTCAGGCCTCCTCTTGCTAGGAAAATGTGTAACATCCTATACATAAATCCTATTTCTTCCACTTTCTTAAAACCTAGGGAAATTCATTCTTCGTCTAAATGCAGCAATGGAAAAGCTTATTTTCCTTACATAAGCAGACTTAGTCAAACTGCAAAAACCTGCTAAATCTTGATTCCTTCAAAGCTGAATTTCAAATTAAAGTTAAATTGCAGATGCAAAGGGTTTTGTGACTAGCCTTTTAACAATGCACTAGCTATTAAATCTGATAAAATGTTCCACTTAAAACAATATCTTAGGTCTGCAATAGTTGGGCTGTGTCTTATATCCTAAAGAGATGAGGTGTTGCAGGGAATAAAAAGTTACAATGCCTTTACAGAGTGGTTAACCAACAGGTAGACAGATGAAGACAGTATAGAGATTTGTCACAAAAAAAGCAGACTGAATTTAGCTGTCTCCAACTTTGACTTTGTAGCTTCAGCTGTAAGATCATTCTGAATCTCTACAGTTGAAATGCCAACCTTTTCAGTTCTGCTGGCAACCTCACGAAACTGTCATAGCTCAAGAAGCAAAGCATGCCAGATGAGTCAGTTTGACAATTACACAATGTTCAAACAACATATTTCCCTTCATTAAATGCCTGTTGTATGGGTGATTTAATAGCCTGCTAGTGATATTAATAATGCATAGTTATTAAAATGTTTTCCTCTATTCATCTGCCCTACTTTACTGCTGCAGAAACCTGACTTTGACGTTCAGTCCTTCCTTCCAATAGGACAGCAATGGGTACCCAGGATGCCCTTGGGTGACAGTGACAGTTACCCGCTTATCACATTGTGTTTACTGGCTATGCTGGGGATTTTATCCAGACTTCTCCCTGCAGTGCAGGGCTGATGAGGGCTCTGGGATTTGTTTTGGCGTGTATGTCTGGAGGAAACAAAAAAGGAGAAATGGAGTCATGGGGACAACTCAAAGAAAATATTTAATAGACAAAAATCTGCCTCTGACATAAAAATAGCTTTTCCAGTTTAAAAGCTTTTAAGTGCACTAAGAACTCATCCTGTTAATGCATTGGTCCATCCTGTTACTGCTTTATATAGCAGTACCCTGCCTTTATAATATAAAATTAATTTGACCTTTTATTAATGTGCAACGGGAATTGCATACTGATGTTATGCATCCAAAGCATATGAAATGTTTTTATTCTGAAAGAGTGAAATGTTTTCATGTCGAAACTGCATTAGTCTCTCTGGCACAATTTATCTGTGCCACTAATTCACAAGAAAAGGAAGAAACAGTTGGATCTATGCTGTTTAGGAACTAAGAAGATGCAGCTGTACCTCAGAATTTAACTGTTCTGTTTTTCACACTGAAAACTACTACTATAATTGGATTTTTTTTCTGTATTGTTTGTTTAAAAGTAACACATGTTCAGTATTCAGAAACACTGGAACAACTGAGCAAGTCAAATGCATTTCAGGGGGCTGATCTTCCTCTGGCTGACCTAAGTTTTCCTCTTTGTAGAAAATAATATGAGGGAACAGTGCAATATCCAGGTTGCAGGAAAAAGAAATTTATTGCTTGCAAGGCCTAGGAAGATATCAATAATTCTGTAACAGCCAGCTGAAGAAACTGCTGTTAGTCAATCACAGAACAAAAGTACCAAAAAATACGTCAACAACGCTGAAAATACACACATGCAAGTTTTAATGTCCCTTAGGATGATGGCCACCCTTATCAATGTAATGAAAATTATGGTGGTATGAATAAATTCATTTATGGACTACAGTAGTGCTGGAGAGTGGTAAGGGAACAGTGAATGTCAAGGCTAAAATACCGACTTAGATCTGGACAAGTAAGAAAGTGGTATTCGCCTGTTCCAAAAGCCAGTCACTGAAATAAATGAATGGGTTCATAGTCTGTAGGAGCCAATCTCAGTATTAGCTCAGTGCTTCAGCTAAACCACAAACCAAGCCTCTCAAGGACTCTCCAAACTCTGTGTACAACCCACACTGCTCCTGCAGAAGCTTTTCACTTCATGCTCACACATAGATGTAACTCTTCCCACTCTCCAGTGCTTTATCCTTTCTGGAAAGATTTCTAGTAGTCTTTCTGCTCCATTTGGTAACTGCTGGAAGAAAACTTCAGTTGATTAGTGGCAGAAACATTGCAAAGTCATTTTAAAGTAGTAGCACAACAGCTCAGGTCAGGTTCTGAATATACCTTGTCCTGCTCCTGCTCTAGTCCAGATTGTTGGACAGTCTGACTTCTTGTGGGATGAAGTTCTGCCAGAAGAAATGGTGATGGGAAGGACTAAGATCCTTCACCCAGAAGAGAGAAATGCCAAGCACTGATCTTACATCATTCCACAAATAAAACCCAAAATCAGAATCCTGACAGGAGAGAGAGCGGTTGATAAAGCAGGAGTTTTCTTGTGAGTGGTGAAACCTAACAGTAGCAGCTGCAGTGTCAGGATGCAGTTAAACACACCAAAGCTTGATGACCCTACCTCAGCCTGAAGACAGGGAACAGGGATAAAAGCAGCTCTACCTTACAAAGTATCATGTTTAAAAACGTTCTTAGGATGTGAGGGAAACATGTAACACATAGCAGTTGCCTATGGAACTGAGAGACTCCAGCGCCTGGCAACTGCAGGGGAGGACAGAGGGAAAGAAGCAGTCCTAATGAAAAGACACTTTTTATTCCAAATACTACAGGGCAGCATTTATATCAGCACTATCACAGTTTTGTCAGCCTTTCCATGAGCATCTCCAGCATGTGTAGGTGTTACAATCCAGTAAAAACTCCCCAGGCTGGACACTGGCATGCTGTCTTCGCTTGGATCTGCATTGTGTATCAACATTTACCATCACATGCCTGCCCTACTGCAAACACGGCATTCAGAGTGAACCTTCTCTGCTCAATCCCAGCTGTTTCTGTTCTTCCCTCTTAGCTCTGTGGAGAGGGCGGAGGTGCAGCTGTGAAGATTAACAGTCAGTCTGAGGCCAGCAGGCTGTGGTAGGCATGCACAGTACAGGCAGAGAAGCTGGGATGGCTGCAGAATATTTTGGTTAGCAGCTTCCCCTCTGGTCTATTTTCATCTGCTATCTATTCTACTGAACAAGCTCCTTTGCAATCAACATGTTAAAGCCACTGGTAGCAAAATGAAGAACACCTTCTCAAGGAATTCAAGGGTGCTTTATTTTTCAGACACCAGCTGTTAGCATGAATCTTATGAAAGGAAACTCACAATGACCTTGCCAGTTCCAAAACTGGCAAATGAGCTGAGAACGAAAATGTATCACTATGACAGAGACCGAGATTTGCTTCCCTTTTAGCTCTCTAGACAGCCTCATACTTCAGGCAAGCACAATGGCTACAAAGCTCCTGCACAGTCTTGTCTTCACTAGTCTGTATGCTTTGTTCAGGTAAGTCTGGAAATCAAACATACATGAATATGTATAAGAATATGACCTGTTGAATTAGATCACAGCAGCAGCAGAGTCTATTAGTCTTGTACAGGCTTTCCTCACCAGCTGTCTTACCCTCTGTGTAGATGCCATCTACTTGGACTTCTACTTTGATACTGTCTTCTGCTTTGGACTGTTAGATGGGTAAGGAATTGGTTGGATAACCATGTCCAAAGAGTTATAGTCAATGGTTTGATGTTCAGGTGGAAACCAGTAATGAATGGTGACCCTCAAAGGTTTGTACTGGGGACCAGTACTATTCATCAGTGACACAGACATGGGATTGAATGCACTCTCAGAAGTCTACAGATGACACCAAGCTGTGTGGTGCCTTTGACATGCTGGAGGGAAGGGATGCCATCCAGAGAGACCTCAAAAGGATTGAGAGGTGGGTCTGTACAAACCTCATGAAGTTCAACAAGGCCACGTGCAAGGTCCTGCGTGTGGGTTGGGGCAATTACCAACATCAATACAGACTAGGGGATAAATGGATTGACAGCAGCCCTGGAGAGTAGCACTGGGGATACCAGCAGGTGAAAAATTGGACACGAGCTGGAACTGTGTGCTGGCAACCAGAAAGCCAGCTGTATCCTGGGTTGCATCAAAAAGATGTGGCCAGCAGGTTGAGGGAGGTGGTTCTCTCCCTCTACTCCACTCTCATGAGACCCCATCTAGAGTGCTGTGTCCAGCTTTGGTGTAAGTAAGACACGTAACAGGTAAGAGTGGTTTCAGAGAAGTGCAACAAAAAGGATCCGAGGGCTGGAACACTTCTCTTATGAAGAAAGGTTGAGAGAGCTGGGGTTGAGCCTGGAGAAGGTTCCAGGGAGACCTCACTGAGACCTTTCAATATATAAAAGCAGCTTATAAGAAAGACCCAGAGAGACTTTTTACCGAGGCTTGCAGTGACAGGACAAGGGGCAATATTTTTAAACTGAGAGTAATTTAGATTGGATATAAGTATACATTTTTTACTAAAAGGATGGTAAGACACTAGAACAGGTTGCCTAGAGAAGCTGTGGATACCCACATCACTGAAGTGTTCAGACTCAAGTTGAACAGGGCTTTGAGAACACCGATCTGATGAAAGATGTCCCTGTGTTTGGCAGGAGTATTGGATTAAATTGTCTTTAAAGGTTCCCTTAGAACCCAAATTACTCCATGATTATATGATTCCTATTCATATATTCATTGTTATAAGTATTCAAAAAAATGTGAGATGTTGAAGTGAAACCAATGAGAACAAATGTCATAAAAAAGACCAACAGGGAGAACATCAATTAATGAAAAAGTTTGACTTATTTTCCTTCCATGTCATTATCAGTTATCTAACCTAAAGATCACTGAATCTACTTCCTATGAAGCACCAGGAGATAGTCCATTACTTTTTCTTTCTTACTAGCTTAAATGACCCACCTCTATGCAGCTAATAGCAGGAAAAAGTCATTTTTACCCCCTCCTATTACACTGCAGCAGCCTGCAAGTCAGATCCCCATGATCTCAGCCATACAGGCCACATTGCTACATAGGTATATGTGGCCATTTGGGGTATAGTTTTCAATCTGGTATTAAATCAAGTCATACCAAAAATATAGTAAGTAAACAAGCCTGGAAAAGTTAGAAGAAGGGAAAATGCTTAGGACAACTTATATGCATTTTCAAACCATGTTGCATGTTAACAAAATTCTCTTTCTCCTGGAAGCCAAAAGGCTGTGTTCCCTGCTTTAATATAAACCAGTCCATATTCTGTTCCATTAAGAAAGCTGAATTAGGGTATTACCACTGCTGTCTATAAATCTCCATGCACTACTGATGTTTTTAATTCGACCCTGAATAGAAGTGTAAGCATTATAGCACCGTGTGGAGAACAGTATCTTGTCCAGTCAGGTACCTGCAGGACAACCACAGCTCATTCTCTCATGAGCATACACATGTAATGGAAAGTATCTGACCATCACAGAGTCGTTGCAGAGCTTGAAAGTATGAACTCAAGTATAACCAATGAATGGAAATGTTCATGATTTCATTGAAATAGCAGTTTTGAGACACACAGCCAGCCATTTCCCATGTAAGTAATATTTTAATGCAAATTTCTAATGACCGCCATGGCTTATCACCACTAAACTGTGTATAAGACTTGGAGGGTAGCAGCAGGTGAAGAAAAGAGAAGTGGGATGAGAGTTCACATCCTTGATGCTGAAATAAATACAGGAGTTCCTTATACTGTTTCTCTGCCTTTTCTGGCAGAAAAGCAGACCCCCTTCTCCACCTCAGTGCTTTCAAAGGAAAGTGAGACCATACCAATGTAATTGGGCTTATATATGGCTTACTATTGTGAACCCTTCTGCTCCGGAAAAGAAGGTCTTTCCATCCTGTCCTAACCACCGATACTGCCACCTGGGGTTGTGGTTTCAGAGACCAATGTAACATGACGTGTTTCCAGCTCAAAAATCCTGGCCCTAAAATCATGAGTTCTCAGTGTTATATTACAAAATCTCATTTCCAAGAACATACATTCCAGGTATTTCCTGTTCTCAGGCCAATGAATGGCTAAGGAATAAACAGTTCTAGAAATAAACATTTGTTCAGTAAAATTGAATTAGGCTAGATCAGAAAAGTCAAGACAAAAAAAATTGGAAAATCTCTTCTTAACTTGCTTTAAATGTAAATGTTTACTTTTCTATAACAGGAAAGCAGTATAGCATTTTATTTTCTCTATAGACCTGAAATGCTCTTTTGTTTTCTAATACTTTTTCAGAGAAACAGCAAAATGGAGAAATCCCGGGTTATTGATACAGAGAATGAAATGTCCTGGCTCTCCAGAGGTTTGATGCAGCACAAGCAGTGGCATAATGCATTTCCTTATATGGATTTACCACTGTTCCACCAGTGCTGGAAGGATTACCCTAGGGATGAGAGATCCTTCACAGCCATGACACTTAGACTTAGATTCATCATTCATTTAGCCCCATTAACCTACATTTAAACACAAAACCAAACAACCAATGCCAATGGCAAAAGTCAAGTACTCAGCACTCTTCAGAACTGGAGAACTGGACTCTTCCTCTGCTCTCCCCCTCCCTGCTATGGCTTAGATTACTATATCCAAAATTTTCTCTTACAGTTATTCAAATTCTTTGTCTCTCTAATGAAGCTCTCTCGAAACTCAAACTTGTGGCCTGGACACCTGCGCAATGGAAACTAGAAGAAGATAACCGTGCCCAAAGCTAACCAAGGCGGAAGTGAACCATCATTCTTGAGTTTTTTTTATTTCCTCATGCCTCGCAGTGTGGGACTGCTGACTAAGTGCCATGGTTAGGTGGTGGAGTGAAAAATTGTTCTTAGCCTTCCTTTAGCACGTTTAGCTCAGAGTTTGCCACAGCACTGACTTCGGTCATTCTCTGCACCAGGTTGCTCTGCACGCATCTGTAATATGTTTGTTTCTCTGTTAGAGAGACAGCAGTTGCTTCCTCTTTAACTAGACATGTCCACAGCTTCCACACAAGTCATCTCTGAATGAGCCACTATCCAAAAAAAGATACAACAATAGAGGTGTAGAGATTTTCATAACGATTCACCCCTATCAAAGAAACCTACTGAATGTTCAAGGCATTACCTCAGACAAAAGTCCTGCTCAGGGTGTGACATGCTTGCATTTTGCACTGACAAACACAAGTCTTTTTACAAGACTTTTTTCTCTAAAATCTTCAGCTAAATTGTAAAATGAAAAAACAACAGGTTTTAATTTAATATTCTGGTAGTGCATAGCAAAAACCTTTGTTTACTTTTGCTTGTTTGGTTCTGTTTTTTAAACTTTCTTTTCCCTGAGGGAAATTAATTTTGGCAACACCTGTGGGATGGAGCACTAATCTGATTAGTTTTAACATGTGCATATCTGGAATTTTCAAGCCAATTTTCATCACCTTCTGAACTTCCTCAAAAAACTGCAAAAAAGAAAGGCACAAGAGATAATCCCCAAAAGATGCTAGAGAGGCAGTTGCTGTTATTGTGGCCTAATTCTACCCTATTAAAGTACTCACAGTCAAAACAACACTGAGTCAAACAACTCTGAGTATGCTGATTAATTCCCATCTACTTGATTATAATAATGTACTATTCCCGCAAATTGCAGGTGGATGATTGCCTGAAGGTACTAGTAAGAGAAGAAGCAACAGGGAGAATATAGCTATACCTCTCATCTTGCTTTAGACTTGCACTCAGACTCTGAGATAAGCTCATATCAACAGATAAGATGAAAACTAGTCTGCTAGAAGTTGAGCTGGTTTAACTTCAGCTGTTCTCTCAAACTGGGCTAGTTTAGACAATGCAGATTGCTGCACAAGAAGTCGTAGCTCAGTTTAGGCTAAACTACCATTTGAAAATGGCTTTATTTTCTCTCCCTTTTTTTTTTTTTTTTTTAAATTTTTCTTTGAGCGGATAAAAACTGAATGCAAAAGCAACATCTACACTGAGATGCCAAGGCTGCCCTGTGAGTTATTTACATGCAATTAGCATGAGTTGCCCTTACCAAAGTATCTCATACACAGAGCAGCCCAAAGCCACCAAGTCAGGCTTACAGCGCAGCCCTTCTAGAAAACAATCTTCTCTTCTGGGCCAGTTTCTGTCTGGGACTCACAGGGAAGAAAACAAATGGTATAAATGGCTTAATGCTTGGAACAGGGAGCTGTTGGACTGTTTCTCTAAGTCCAGCTACACCCAATATATTTACAGCACAGTGCAGGACCAGGAAGGGCTGGAATGAAAGCTGGATCTGTCAATTTAGCCCAACTTCCAGGCTGGGACTGATGAAAAAATATGCCTGCAGTAAGCATCAGCTCTGCATTCATACATATTCCAGAAGTGTCCACAAACTGACTTGTGAGGAAATCAGATTCATCACTTATTTTGGTGCTAGTCTACATGCAAATGAACCTCCCAAACAGGCAGACACCAAATTCAGATGCACTTTTCAGATGAAGTAAATAAGCAGTCGCAAGGTAATTTGCAAGGCTTATCTCAACCTGTTTAATCATGCTAGTAATAAGTTTGTTTTGAACGAAGTTCTACTCTTAGGAGAAAATGAGAAGAAAAAAAATGCATCTGCGACCCCCACCAGCCCCCACAGGGATACACGCACCTTCTCACAGGGTATGGCAGCCCCTACATTTAGCTTAGCTTTCAGCTGAACTGAAGCTTTCCACATAAACATCCAAGACAGGGGCAGTGGTTAATAAACCATAAGCTGCTCCAGAATCCACAGTGAGTCTTTGTGGATTTTGTTAAAAGGCATACTGAGTAAAAACAGTGGAGCAAGGAAATGTAAATGTTTTTCATGAGTCTAGATTCATACTATGAAAATATCCTAAATCAAGTTTATGAAATCTGAAAGGGAGTTTTGAGCTCTTGCAGCCCGAGCTGTGTCTGCTTATCCACTCTCTGAAGAGCGGCTGACGTGACGTCTCAGATGGATGGAAAACATTCCATAAGCAACTGCGGAGGGTGTGGCGGCAGGGCAGCTTGCAGAGTAGCACAGAAAACACATTGATTCCTCCTGCCTACTGTGGCTCCTATTAGATCCAGTGCACCAGAAATGGCTGCTGTGACTCGGCAACAGTGAGGGTGGGTTTGAAATTAGAAGGAACTGTGTAGAATACCTACAAAGAGTTGGTCTGGAGGTTTTTTTTTTTTCCCAAGAGATGTTTACTGGTCATGGTTAACACTGTTAGACTACAGACAGTGAGGTTTAGCACAGTGCTTTCTCCTAGCTGCACTTACCAGTGAGTCATGCTGCACACATGGATCTGATCTGTATTTCAGGGTGAAGACAGTCCACTATCCTGTTCATGTTAAAGACATAGCACACAGAAGTATGTTTCTGACTATTTTAAACATTTCTAACACATCCTGTTGCTGTAGTAGCAGAATAACAAGAACACAGTATTTAAAGTCTCAGAGGAAAAAATGTCAAGGCCTTTGTAAAATCTCCTGTTTTCTTTTTTTAATCTACTTACTGAGTGATTTTCTTTTTACTTGACTATTTTAAGTCTACAACAACAAGGTATAATTCAAACTGATGTCTTCAGACATGGAAGCCAGAGGAATATATCAGTGACTCTTCTCACAGCTTGTGCAGCGATAAGGTGTAGAGTCACGTACTCAAAGTACAGGTTTATGTCAGACAGATTGCATTTGTTAACAAACATGCAAAGCTAACACGCAGTATGTTCCCAGTCTACTATAAATTACTCAGACAATTCAAAGCAGCACTAAAATAAGCAGTATTTATGGTCACTTGCTCTATAAAGGAAAACAGTTTCCTGGAATTCAGAAGTGGGGAGATGCAATCCAAGCCCACAAATGCTGATCCTGGACCTTCTGAGCATATGTTCAGAGTAAAATAATGCCTGCAAAGCACTGGAGATAAGGATACAGAAAAGCTTCTATAATTTCTTATAGCTTCTTCAAGAGTCAGGCTAAAAAGGTATCAGAATGCTACTTTTCTGAACAAAGGTTCGGAAGAGGGAGACTGTAAGGCCTTCTCCTCTCTGAGACTATGGACCTTATATGCTGTTACTGCTGAGAAGAAACACGCAAAGATCCTTCAGAGGATGCTGGAGGAACAGCAGCCTTTCCAGAGGGCAGATGGACCCAACATAACAGTGCTGGCCTTGCTGGCCTTTGGAGAAAGTGCAGTGGCTGCAAGAGGACTGCCCAGTGCACACGCCACTTCAGTGACCCCACACTGGCAACCAGGCTCTGAGAGCTCAGCACAGACCCGCGGGGCTGTAAATTGTGTGGGTGTGCACAGGGCAGGAACAGAATCAAGAAAGCATAGCAGTACCTTAAAACAGCATTTCCTACTGCCACCCCCACTCCATTCCCATGCCCAGCTCAGTGACAGGTACAGAAATAGCTATCCTTCATTGACCTGCTTCACAGGCATGTGCTCCAAAGTTATCAGTTAGCTCATATATGAGAAGCACAGACAAGCTAACCTTTGTGAAAGTTTCTTTTAAATACCTGAGATTATATATATAATATAGAGACATTATCCAAAGATAGATATTAACAGCTGATACTTTGAAAAGAAGCTTCCAAAAAATCTGTTTCTTGTCCTGTGATAAGCCACATGACAAGGCATGTCATTCTGTAAGGGAGGTGGGGAAAGTGTGGGAAAGAGAGGGTCAGGACTACATAATTTATTTGTTTGTTTTCCTGCTTGAACAACAGGGCTACAGAATGACACAGAACCAAACAGCTATAAACATAACTGAGAGTTGTTCTGCCGAGCACAGTGCTAATAAAAAAATGTAAAAGTATTCTCAGCCAATGCGTGAACAGGCTGGGATGCAGGTCTTATAAGAGATTTGGGAATAAGCTTCTCTGAGGTTTGGCAAAAGGAGGGTTAGCACTAGGTGCAAGAAAATTTTGGTCATCCAAAGTATTTTATGAGATATAACAATAAGTTATCTTCAGTTGTGACAACTTAAGACATATCCAGATAGGAACTGAACTTCAGTCCAACAGACAGGCATCACCTTGCTATACCATGCTACTTGGCTGTGGTTCTACTGTTCATCCAACATTCCCCAAGCACCTCCCTCTATCCCACTGCTGAGTGTCTCTCAGCAAGGCAATACCTTCAAGAATCAGTAAGAGCCTATCCCTTCTAGTATGGAGTGTGAAAGCTAATGCTGCTGCATGAATTAACAGTATGCTTAGAGAGGTTTTGGCCAGGATTTTGATGAGGATGGCAAGTATTCTGATGGATAACTTATGGGGTGCTGTTACAGAGAGGTTCTGTGATGCTGCAGCTGCTGACGGCTTCATACTTGCAAGGGTGCGCTTTGCCTACAACTTAGTTGACGTAGGAACTCAGGCTTGGATATTTCCTGCTTTTTAAGCTATTTTAAGAGAGGGGAGGTAATCACATGTGGTTTCCTTACAAGTTCTCTTTCAATACTTGACTCCTTGAGGACCAGTCCTGTTTTCATTGGAATGAATGAGCTTTTTGTCAATGGCCTCAGTTTAACCCCTGACAATTTACTATGGACCTCACTGCTATTGTAGCTTGGCACCTTGTGATCTGAAATTTATTTTTAAAAAATATTTATCCACATTTTTCTGAGTACACTTCTGAGATAGAAAAGTTCCATAATCATCTTATAACACAGAGAACTAAGATATGGAAGGAGGATGGGCTGGAAATCCAAAGTGTGCTAGGTGTCTACAAAGCTGACTGCAAGCATCTACATGATAACTAATTTCCTCAGTAAAGCAGGGTATGCTGAGCTAGCCATGCCACATATACTGCGATGTGCTTGGCAAATAGAGCTAGCTATGCTTCCCTAGGCAGGAACCGTTTCCTCAGCCTTCTTCCTCAATGGGGCCCAATTCAGTGTTTGATAACCTTTAACCTGTTTGAGCAGGAAATGGCACTGCCACTCACTTCCACACAACAGTCTAAAGGCTACAGGTCTTGCCAAACTGTACAAACCCCAGAGCTGAAGTCTTAACTGCCTGGTTTGGATCGGCAATTTAAACCTCTGTGAGTATGCCAAACACAATGTTGCCGGGGTACTCCCTCCTGGTTTTCCTGCTGAGTTAATTCATGCATGGATTGCTGGTTGAAGACACAGAAGTGACTCCACAACTGATGGCTCAGGCACACATCTAGATGCACAGCTCACAGGAGCAGGGCAGTCTGTAGAGTTGGCAGGTGTCCCCTCAGCCTGACAGATTCCAGGAATGCCGAATCACTACTCTGCTTCCAGGGAGCTGGGGATCCCAAGACAGTATAACGGACTCCTTTGAGCAGCAAGGGTCTTGAAAACCAGTCTTCTGATAATTTGTAGTTGGACACATCAATTCCTTTCACCATGTTTACCAACACCTACTGATGTGTGTCCAGTGGTCTCAGATCACAGAAATCCAACCATCTGCTGTGGATGAGTGGAGGACCTGGTGCCTTCCTTTGAGACAGAGCTAGAACATGCCCTTAGCTTATAACTGTACCCACAAATGCAAAAACATGCCTGTATTCAGTTACCTAAATGAAATCAACAGTTTCTGTCCTACATAATGTACCTGAAGCCACATAAGAAGTCTGTGTTGGCAGAAAACTGTGATACATCATCTGAGCACCTCCCTGAAGCTCTATCCACTGGGAGAGATTTCCTCTCAGCAGGAACAGGATGGGAGGTTTGAACAGCAATTCAATTAACTTTGAAACAATAAGAGTTTTTGAAACATTTGGCCTGCAGCTGATTAAGCTCCTTGCCATAGTGGTAGCTGCCATGTCATAGCTAAATTCTGTGTGGAAATCACTGATCATTAAACAAATCCTTATCTCACGTTTTTAGAAGCTATTTAGAGAAAGGGTCTACCTACCATAAAGAATTATTTGGAAGGCACACTGACTTTTATCCTGCTGGTTGGATAATAACTTCATCAATGCTGATCTATCTCAGTACAACGAAAGGCTTCTGTAGTTACCTTTGATGACAGTGGTAAGGGCAACAGCTCCCATTGTTTGCAAAATCCCTCAAATTAGAAGTGCTACTAGGAGAACTGATGTAGCTGAGTTCTAAAAAATAAATTTTTTTTCCTGACAAATACAGGAAACTGGAGTTAGCTAGCAAGAGGGATGGGAGAGGAGGGCATACAAATAAATACTATTTCAATAAGATCATTAAAGCAAGTAAAACTTCAGGTAATTTCCTCTAATTCTGCTGACAGTAACTGATCTGGATTATGTTTTGTTTCAAAATAGTGCTGCTGGGGAGAGATAAGCACAGTGAGAGAGCAGTAAAACAGTTTTTGAGCACAGATACCTCCAGAACGAATGTGTGCTGTTCCTTTAAATCTTACAAGCTTTAATGCTCTAAGTGCTGGAGGGATATTTTGCAACACAGAGTTTGAGGCAGATTCCTAATTGAAACTGATCTGGTTTGCAGGCAGGAAAAGTACATGTTTATATTTAAGTATCTTCTCCTTGGGCAGTTAAAATGTGTTTTCAAGAATCAAGCTACAATAGAAGCCATTAAAATCCTACAACATTTTCCAACCACACACAATTGCCCCAAGTAAATCCTATTCAGATTCAGGGAAAAATGATGGTAAAGCTTCTGATACTATGATGAGGTCAGTTGTTGTCAAGTGCCAGCATTTTAATGACAACCATAACAGTAGTTCATTAGCACTATTAGATCAACCAGATTTAGCTGGTGTGGAGTGTATTGGTAACCAGCTGCCTACTTAAAAGAAATTCTTATCTTAAATGAGAGTTAGGAATGGAGACTTACCAGCTCTAAGAACTTCCTCACCACCTGCCTTTGTTTTAAGTTAGTTTCACCATCCAGGTTGGCTGTTTCTATGTGGCACAGCCCATCGGGATCACTTGAGGAGAGCAGCAATATGTCGGCAGGTATAATTTCATTACAGCGAAGCTGGACAAAGTCTCCAACTTTCACTTCTTTCCAGTATCTGCTTATATATTTCTTCTCATTTCTGAAAAAAAAAAAAAGACATTTACAAGACTTTTAAATTTAAAAATTGCACAGAATGACATCCTTCTGATAAATCTGTTTTGATTTGTAACAGGAGTACCTGTTACAGGAGTGCCTTTGGAAGGTCCTCAGGAACTCTCAAGTTACTCTGAGAAAAGTCAATGCAGAGTGCCAAGGGGCCATTTCCCAGTGACTCAGAACCAGGTCTGAGTTAACAGGACCCTCTTTTAGAATCCAGGAGAAAACATGTTGATGTCAGACTTGACTAAGCAGGGTAAACAGGAGCTTCACACATTCTCCTTTCTCTCCCTCCATGCTCTGAGTCACCCTTACGACCCCATGAATGGGAGAGGGTCGATGCCCATACTGTGAAAAGGAGTCACTTTTAGGGCAAGAGACAAAAGGAGAACAGGTCTGGGCGCAGGACACCTGCTTGGAATGGCTCCTGACTGTTCTCCCTTACGTGCCACCCTCTGGTGCACCCTCAAGATAGCTTCCCCTTGTTTCCTTTTTCCAACAGGGACTAACTCTGTATACTGCTGCACGCCGTATCTGGACACAGATCCCTAACTAAGAGGAATTTCCACTATTCATCACTGATCCTAGCACTACAAGGACGTGTGGAAAAATGCAGTCCTAGCTGCTCTACTGGGAAAGGACACTAATTTCTTTTAAGTATTTCTACTCTATTTCCATTCTAGCTAGAGTGCTGTCTGTTACATGGCTAATTCCTGCTTAGTTACCCTGAACCTTTCATTTTGGAGTACAAGCACTAACTCTCTCTAGTTTTAAAGGTCAAGCTAGTTTGCTACTTTTTTAGTTTTTAACTTTTTCTTGAGAGCACGAGGAAAAAGGAACAGCTTAATAAATTTTAGCTAAAATTTCAGACTTTAGTTTTATAGCAGGCACAGACTCATGTGCTTTTTTGGCATTTGTGGAAAGTGATTTATTCTGTTGTGATTTTGAAAGAAATCAATTTCAAAACAGCCTCAATATTGACTTCGTAAAATACCTCTTGAAAATGGGAAGCTAATATTCTGACACTTTTCTAAGCCATTAGAAGGCCTTTTGCTGCATGAGGATCAAGACAATTGTCAATGCTGGCACTGTCACCAGAGTCTGTCTCTTGGGACAGCACTTTAACTGGTAGAATGGGATTCTAAGGAGTGGTGGGGAGAGGTGGCGGCGGCTGTTTTATGTTGTGTAAAGTATATTATTTTAAAATACATCACTTTTAGCAGTAGTGTGAATAGATTTATAACAAAGTGGAAACAGGTAAGTCCTGACAATGTCCTTACTCTAGAGTTACTGGTAGTCATGCCTTCACTGGTGTTAGAGGAATTAGTAACTTAATTGGCATTTATTCAAGTATTTAGCCAAAATCCTGACCAATAAAGGGTCAGGTAGCTTAACAAGGATGTATCAGATCAGGTTTTACCCCCCGTAACTTCTTCATTGTCTTTTCATAACATCCAGTTTATAAGGGGAAGAATGAAAATTATGGCTGTGATTTCTATTTTGATAAAACCTGAAAAGGATTAATGCGAACCAAGTGTAAAACATGATAATCTAACAAAGACAGGTAATACACCTATGAGGTCTGAAATTACGCATTTTCTTCATCATCAGGCTGAAACAAACATTTAACTTTCTCTGCTAATGAGTATGAATTGCTTTGAAACCCAGTGTGCCATAATACAGTACAAATTACCGCACTGCGGATCTGAAGGGTTTGTTAGCTCTGCAATCTGTAACTCCCAATCCCTTTATGTGTGTCTGTTGTTCTTCATCCTTTTTAATTTAACAGTGAAGCTGGGTGATGTACAAATGCATGTACAAGGAGCAGCAGTACAAAAGCACGATCAGGATAAAAATAGCAAGTAGTCCCATACTATGCTATAAGCACTACTGTTTTTTATTTAATTTCTATTGTTTGAAAAGCATTGCTATTTTAGCATTTCCTCACCCCTCACATGCTTAGCAACTGCCACAACTATATACACTGTGGCAGGAAGGGTGGATATCAAGCAACACAAGGCCAAATGGCTCTGCTGGAATAAACGAAGTTGTTCAGCCTGGAAAAGAGAAGGCTGCAGGGACACCTTATTGTGGTATTTCAATATAGAAAGGAGACTTGTAAAAAAGACAATTATTACCAGTGCTGATAGCCACAGAACAAGGGGTAATGGTTTTATACTGAAAAAGGATAGGTTTAGATGAAACATAAGGGAGAAACTTCTTATGGTGAGGCTGCTGGGACACTGGAACAGGTTGCCCAGTGAAGCTGTGGATGCCCCATCCCTGGAAGTGTTCAAAATGGGGCTTTGAGCAACCTGATATATTGAAGGGTGTCCCTGCCCCTGGCAGGAGTATTGGACTAAGCGATCTTTAAAGGTCCTTACCAAGCCAAACCATTCTATGATTCAATAAATCTATGAATGTAAGACCTCTTGGACATGTACCAGGGCCCCAGGGCACAGCCCCCTTCATTAGGCACACGGGAACAATTTGGCCCCGTATTCCACTTGATCAGCTCTTTGCTAACAAGGGTCAATAGCGGATGGAAAATTACTGTCTTCATGGAAAATTACTTCCTAATCCTCTTTAGACTGCCCTGCTCTGTGTCCTCTAGCTCTGAACTGAGACTTGTCTCACTGCAGCCAGTGAGCGGCCACTGCAACCGTTCTCTGCAGAGTATGGTACGATACTGTCTTCACATGGGGTGGTTCGGAGATTATCTGGACCATGAATACATCAGGCCCTAGAAGCTTTCCCTCAACATGCTCAGCCTAGTTCTCTGAACATGCAGGTTAGCTCACCTCGAGACAGCCATCACATCCTGCAGCCGGTATAAACACACCAAGTGACCCCATTGACAAGGTCAAGATTTTTCCATTGATTCTGCAGAGACAAGACTTTGTTGTCCAAGTTTTATATTACCTACTAAATGTTTATTCTTGCTGTTATATTGTGCCAGTAAAATTATATAATATAGAGAGTTAGAAATGCCAGACTTTCTATAAGAGAAGGAGCCCAAAATGATAGCAGTTCTCTGCAGTCTCAGGGCTTCTGTAGTGGTGCATCCTCTACCTCTCCTGCGGTCTGCTCTACCTCCTCAAGCCAGTGCTACAATTTCAATAATTCTCATTAGGCCCTGGCCTTTGTGTAATGAGTTGGGTGGTGAAATGTCCCCTGATCATACCAGGAACTCTTGCATGGCTAAGGTTGAGTGGCACTGTTCATATCAGGGACACCTGTTGAATGACTAAGGAGGAGGATGAGAACTAATCAGTCATCCCCTAATAGCCTTGGAACATTACCCGCTGGAGTCATAACCCCAGCGAAACTGGGTTTTTGAATAATTTCAGTAATTATCAACTTGGGTTATAGTCAGGATGGAAATGGATTAACGAAAAAAAAGCCAGTCATCTTATGATCCTATAAACAGTGGCCCTAAGTGAGGCCCTTTGAGTTCTACTGGACCACAGCAGGCTGCACCAGCATGTCCCTCAGAGTGGGAGGCTGCTCAAAGCTTGCAGACTGTCAAGTTGCAGTACTCGGAGGACTGTCCCAAAAGCTGATGAGTCAGCCTGGGCCAACACCCCCAGTCCTTAACACTCAAACCTCTCCCACTGAGAAATGCCAAGACATTCAATATGAGTAATTCACTGACACTCCAGTGAAACAAAGTGTAACTTTTAAGTATCGTTGGACATATTAATCAACATATACACACACACCCCCACACACATCTTTGTGTCTGTGTTCATGCACATGTGAATTGTGAAATAGAAACTGAGTTACTATTTTGATTAAGGTTAATCCTATTGAATCATTTGTTAAATATTAAATTAGTCAATTATTGAGTGCTGCTAAATCCTTCAGACATAAACCATTGCCCAGGTCTGAGGCTAAGACTGCACTCAGCCACACCTAGGCTGCATCAGGACTTTACAAAGCAAGGGAGTCCATTCTGAATCTTGTGACCCAATGGCAGGATTTCCCTATTAAATCCTTTACATATCTCATCGACGAAGTCTGAGATGAAGTTTGGATTGAGTTGCACTTAGGTTCCATGAGAAGTTTAGAAAGCAAGGGGGTCCACTCCATAAATTATGACTCAATGGGGTAATCTCCCTTAAACCATGCACCCTTACCCCTTGCACCCTTACCCTGGCCCTTGTGGAAATCATGCAAAATTGACTATAATTCTACTTTCCCTGTATGCTTCATCTCTGTAGTGACAGAGTGAACCTTGCCATCAAACTCTTTTAAGTCATGCTTTCACACATTTATATTAAAACCTGATTTTGGTAATACCATTGATTGTTACTATTGAAGTGGCCTAAACCACTCATTTGTGGCAGCTGCAGGCACTGTTTGCAAGAGACTTTTTAACAAAAGCTTTCAGCGAGTTTAAGTAAACATAATCAAACCTCCTAGAATATTTTGCTGAAAGGCCCAGAGAATTCTGGCAGGAACACGGGAATGCAAGGCAGCATCTCAGTGAGTCCAGTCCCCTGCAATAGTCACAGGGAACTGTGACATGGATATTTAGCCCAGAAGCTGACACCCCACAATTCTAGTTCTACCTGACCTCATTTATCATGAGCCTGAAGATACATTTTATCTTCCTTTATGTACCTACAGCACACTTAAGGCTAATGCTAAAAGAAACAAATGCTGGAAACCATGATGAAACACAGCAAGAGGTCAGAGATACTAAATCTTTCAAACTTGGAGAGTTAGGTAAAAGTCCTACAAATCAATATGCTGCCATGAACTAATGCCATTCTGCAGAAGGAATAGATATTGTTGTTATTCTCTAGTTAAATCACAATGATGAGCTATTAATTTCAGACAGCTATGCTCAGCTACTATAATGTGTTGTGTTGAGCTCAAATATTAAAAATGTGCATCCTCCTGCACACAACCGAATCTTTTATCAATACACTTGCATGCAAAGAATGTATCTGTCAGCTGTGGTTTAAACCCACAGTCACGTAAATCTTCATGCTCGTCTCTGCCACAGTTGGAAGAAGAAATTTCCAGTGCTTTCACTTTTCTGAGCATATTGTCACAGGTAAACATTGACAGAAATCTAAAGGTGAATAGCTGAAAAGTCAGCTGGTACAGCTGCACTGACATCAACACTTTCGTTAGACAACAGCAAATGTGGCCCTGGCAGAAGTCAAATTGCAATGATTAAGTGCCATTATCCTGCCATATCTGCGCTTGAATATACATACAAAAAGTGTAAAACATCCTTTCAAGTGTATGAACACAGAGAAAAATACTTCCTTTGCTATTAAAAATTTGTATTAGTCTACCTATTGCATATATTTGGCCAATGCTCTGTTTTGAAGCAGGACAGCCTGCAGGTGAGTGCCAAATTTGAGACTGACTTTGGCTAGCAGCAAAACTACTACTTTGTTCAGCAAAAACTGAAAGAACCAAAACTATTGATTTTTTTTTTTTTAAATGTCAGTTTCTAATTTAGAAACACAGAAACTCATAAATGACATTTTCTTTTCATATTAATTATGCTTTTTCTTCTTCTGGTCTCCTTTGCAACATGAGCTGATAAAGATCATGCCCGTAATTGTGCCTTCTGGACATGTAGACACCACTTGATATCTAGAAAAGGCTGAAGATTTTCAAACTCACTCCATTCAGAAATTACAAAAATAATTGTTTACTTCTTTTGAATGTCTTTTAACTGTTTTGGCATAATAAGGAATTACTAAAAATTACTTAAGATAACATGATATATATACATATATAACAATAACTTAAGATAAAATATGTCTTGCCTTTTCTCTAGAATTTCTTTTTTTAAGTATGGGAAAATTATCATAAGCAATACTTGGCAAAGAAATACGAAGGCCATGCAGCTGTAATCTGTTCCACTTGTGTAAGGTCTGCATAGTAGTAATTTTATACATTAAATTGAGAGGATGGGGACTACTAGGTAATAATTTCTTACTTCCTGTACTTTTCCACTGACAAAAATTACAGTTAATGAGCGGGAATGGCTGATGCAGATTTGCTCCATCACATCCAGTGGCTGGGGCACCTGTGCTTCTATGTAGTGCTGCCCTAGCTTAGTCCCAGCATAGGCTCCTACATTCATCTCAGCAGGGCTTGTAAAATACATGTACCAGAAGATTGGAAGATGTTCTCTTGTACTTTTGGGGGTGTTCAGCCTGTCTGACCTGGCTTATACCTGGCTTATACCCCTTCCTACACACATTTCAGCTGCACCCTAGAGGTTTTCAAGCCTCTCAAAACATCCAGATAAAATGTCATTTCCCAGTCCAAGCCCATCCGCTGACCTGCTTTTGAAGTAACAATCGTCTTTACTTCAAAAGTAATCTGACTCCTTTGCCTTCCCTGCCAGCTGAGGTTGGCCATTGAACCAGTAGGATTTTAAAGAAACAGCAAGAAATTAAGTCTGTGGAAGAGGAAAAGCCTTCCACAAAAGACAGTCAAAGAGTTGTTGTGCATGTACAAAGCATACTTTGTATCTGTTCTTGATGTCAGCCAGGTCCTTCCTTTTCATCTCAGGAGGTAGAAATAGATTGGGGTAGCACAAAAGAATGATTCAGGTACATCTCTGCTCCCAGTGACTTCAAATATGTTCCAATCAATTGCCTACAAGTGCTGTGGCAAGTCTTCTGGTTAGGACTGAGCTAACTAAAAAAATTTGGAGCTAATTAGCAGGGCCCGAGCAGAGCAGGAGCTTCTGAAGGAGAACCTCAAACTAATGCAAACACAGAAGTGTCGCATCAGGCTAGACTATCTTTATGGAGGCTCCAGCATCTAGCTATTACTCCATAGGTCCTTCATGCTCATACAGCTTTCCCAAATCGTCTTTTTCTTGCCTGGTCTGGAGCCTTCACCTTCAGCACCCCACCTCTCCTCCCAAGACCTGCAGATAGGGAGAGGGTTCCCACTAAGGGAGCCCATAGCACTCTATGAACACTTCAGTGGCAAGCAGTGATGTTGCAAAACTCATCACAGGCTACAAAAGAAGAGCTGGTGGACAGCACTGAAATATGTGAACAAAACTGCTGTGTTATAACCAGTATCAATTATGATTTGAAAACTATGGGTGTAGTGGATTTCAGAGTTTAAAAACAAGAGCTGTCTGTAAGACCAAGGCATACATTGCACAAAGTCTGAACATGTCAAGTATCTATGGAAACATGTTGAGAACCATTTGGGTACAATTACAATGTTGTGGCAAAATGAAGGAAAAACATGTAGCATAAGTTAATGCCAAAGGAGGTTACATAATGCCCAGAATATGTCTCCATTCCCCTACAAATGATAACATCTGTTTCTATGAAAATAAATCACAAAGAGACTCTGAATCTGATACTAATCAGACAAAACAGATTAGCAGAGTGTGTTTTTGAGAAACACTGAAGAGAAAGAAATCTCTCCAAAACAGAAGTTTCTAAATAGACTGCATAATCTTCACATTATTTTAAGGGCATTACTTTCATGGACTTCAAATATCCTTTTTTCCTGATTTGGAGGATTAGCATGTGCAAATGTATGTTACAGTTGCTAGAAGCAAATCTGCGTGTATAGCGATGATGAGGCATAAAGGTGCCTTTTATCAAATTCATACTTTCTGAAAACTGCTAATTTTTCAGCTACTAGTGAAACTTGCTATGAAAAGGTAGCCAGGAAACCTCAACGATTCAGGCTTATAATGTGGAAGTAGTAATTTAAATTCTCTTGGCAGTGTTATCTCCATTATACCTCATGTTGAAAGAAACCTCACTATTGTTAACTATAATGAAACATTTACTACCCAGAATAAATGATTTTTCAGCCAAGAAACTTGTTGCGATAACAACATGAAACATAAAAGCAGAACATATAATGAAACTTCATACAAACTGAAAAAAGAAAAAGCTGTCTTCTAGAACTTGATTTTAAAACAAGACTGTTCCAGAGAGACATCTAGCATTAGGCTTTCTGTAAGTGATATGATTCTCAACCTCTTATGTTTGCTGTCAAAAATGCAAAAAAATTCCTATCACTCTTCCAGTAAACAGATATGTTGGGAGAGAAGAATATCAGTTGCTTTCTATATAGCAGGACAGATAGGTAATGGTTAGTGCTGAGGCTTTCTAAACGGTATCACACAAGGAGTGGAAGTGGAAGAGCAGCCTGGATGTGACCTGGCTCACAGCCAGGTAAGATTCTCATTCTGATTTTCAGAGCCATCACAGATACTAACATTGAATATTTACATTAAAGTGCTGCTCCAAGCCACTGCAGAAAGATTCAGCAGAGCTTGGTGCTCTGAAAACACAGAAGAAATAATGCCCTGCTGAAGGGAACCCACTGAAATAGTAGATACCTAATGACACAAACCTCCTGAATCTGTGCCTGCTGCCTAAACAATTAAAGAAAAAGCAGGAACTCTTCCTAGGGAGAACTTAGGTGCCAAATTTTGTTAAGACATGAGCTCCATGTAGGAGCTTTCCGGGGTCCTTGTCCTCTAAACCAACAATTAATAGCTTAAGGAGACTTAGGAATACTGTCTGAGTGCCTAAAATTCAGGTGCGAGCTAGATGAACAAATCTGGTGGACTAAATCCTCCTTTTGGTGCCCTCTCACTACATTTAAGGCAGTGCAATCAGATGACCATTCCAAGGGAGCTCTTCGTATCTTAAAGGTACATTTTAAAAGGTAAATTAAGCATGGCTCTGCACAGTTACTGAGGAAAATCCCATTCTTTAGCAGATTCAGACACTTCAACGGAAATTTTATTCCTTCTCATTCCTCTTGTTCAGCACATCTGCCTCATTTGATCTCAGGACAACTTGACCCAGGACACTAAAAAAAGGCATTAACATACGCAATATGTATACACAAAAAGCCATTTGTAAAGAGCTTCTAAAGACAAGTACTTCTTAAGAAGTGCAACTGTTTTTATTTGAAAAAATTATTTCAGTTCTTTTAAATAAACATGTAAAAATTGAAAGAATTTTTATCAATGCTAATTACATTCACAGTCCTGATGGAGTTGTTCACTGATACTCAGTTGGGGAGACAGTTTTTCTGTATGTAACTGTGCCATACATCTCCTTTAAAACTCTAAAGGCCACATTTTACCTGATCACTGCAATAAAGCACTCTAGAAGTTAGTACAGTTTGGCTATTTAATGTTAACAAGAACATGAATAATTCACCATTTTCACATTTGACAGGCAAAACCAACATCTCAGACCAAATATAAGTGTTCAACCTTCTCCAGCTCCTCCTAAAACGATAAAGTCCTACATTTTCCTTCCAGTTCTGTTCTTGTCTGGGCAACATCCATCCATGACATCCACCTCATTTGGATGTTCTCATCTGTTTTCATCTGGACAATCTAAAGTACAGGTTGAGGACAGGAAAAACACTGAGTACCAGCTGAGATCTCAGTGGGTTCCAGGGTGCAATGCTTACATTCAGAACAACTGAGATTATGTTTTGCATACTGTTGCCTCTGAGTTTCTTCTGGCTGCAATTCCAGAAATTAGCTTTAGCTCACATGCCAGACTTTGCTATTACAGTGCCACACAAAATTAAACTGTTTAAAGAACTGGTATTGATTAAAAAAAAAAAAAAAAGAGAGAGAGAGAAAGAAAGAAAAACTCTTGGCTTTAATACTATTAGAAGAACCTTGCAGAAGAAAAATCTGGATGCTACTATATATTTGCAGAACAGTTTTTTATGCTATGAGGTGAGACTCAGCAGAAAGGTGTGAGACTGTATAACATGTAAGTTCCTGATTTTCAAGGGTATTAGAAGCATGTATTGGTGCACTTATTTCTCAATTCATATGAATTATATTTAACTGCGGAGTTACTAAGGAATTCCTTTCCTCTGTCTGATGAGGATGTGCATTCAATGGAGACTGAATAAACAGGAGAACCTCAAACTCAGGCACACTTACGTTGACACCAAAGTGTACAAAGGGAGATTTAAGGTGCTACCCTGGATAAAATTGTGGTCTATCTCCACATCCATTCAGTTAGACGCCTGCACCCCCAGGCAGGTATAACAAAGCGGGCAGTTTAACCTGGCAGTTGTGGATGCCTACTGGCTAGCAGGCAAAGCAAACTGGGACACTTCTGTGTGCTTCTAATGGTGATGGAGGAAAGGTTTGGCAGGATTTGTAGGCAAATGTTGACCTTACTTTGAATGCCAACTTGCAGATGGAAGAGGCCCCAGAATAGTCAGAAGTCAGCCAAAATGTGTATCACAATAGCATCTGGCAAACTTTTGTTGATCAGATGCTGCATACTGCTCTTAGAGCTTTGCCACTGGTATGACTGGCTGTCCTATGCCCTGAGACGAATTCCCAGTGGGGTGAGGTAAAACTTCACTTGTGAGCTACTGCTCTTCCCCCATCATACTTATGTCCCCCTAAGTGGCTCTGGCTCAGCAGAAAAGAGGGCAGCAATTCTGTGGTAACTGAGTTCTCAGAAGTCTCTTCCTAATCTGGAGGAACAGAACAGATGGCTAAGGACCTGAAACGAACATAAAGATCTTTCTTTAAAAGCTTTTTTTAAAAAATTATTTACCATTATTATCTCTTCTTTGTTGCTATTTTTCCATGCAGTCTCTTACACACAAGAGCTATAAGACTTCTCAGAAGAGACATCTCTATCATGCTGACTGAAGCAAACACCGAAGAGCAGTAGGTTCCTGCAGTGCTCTCACTAATAGCTTGCACTTGTAGCCAGAGAGCTGCCTGACATTATAAATTTAGCTCTATGAAGTTGCTGTGTGAGAAGAAAGACACTGAGGTGCTGGAGTGTGTCCAAAGAAGGGCAATGCAGCTGGTGAAGGGTCTGGGGCACAAGTAGATTGAGGGGTGGCTGAGAGAGCTGGGGTTGTTTAGTGTCAAGAAAACAAGGCTGAGGGAGAACTAATTGCTCTGTACAACCACCTGAAAGGAGGTTATAGCCAGGTGGGGGTCGTCCTCTTCTCCCAGGCAGCCACAGACAGGACAAGAGGAAATGGCCTCAAGCTGTGCCAGGGAAGGCTTAGGTTGGCTGTTCAATGAAACTGGTTCACTGAAAGGGTGGTTAGGCATTGGAATATGCTGCTCAGGGACGTGTGGAATCACCATCCCTTGAGGTATTTAAGATATGTAGATAGGGCACTTGGGGACATGGTTTAGTCGTGGACTTGGTAGTGCTACAGTTGGGCTCAACAATCTTAGAGGTCTTTTCCAACCTAAATGATTCTATGATGAATCCCTGGTCTGATGCATAAACACTGTGACCCCCTGATCTGAAGCAGAAACATCTATCTCCAGCATCAGTACATTTGCAAGAGGGAAGAAGCAGTAAAAGGCATTACAACTCAGAAGAATCCTAATTTGTCCATGTAACTGGCAGAGAATAGGCCTTAACTTGTACTTTGGGCTGATCTGAGAAGCACAGACGAAGTTTTAAACGTAGTGACTTATCTTAGGCTGTATCTGGCCAATTTTTCTGTGTTCAGCTGCTCTCATAGGTTATACAGCTTGTCTTTACATTTCTGGATCACTGCTTGCCCCAACAAGACAAGAATACAAATGCAGGGAAAAGCAAACAGCCTCAGGCTGTATCTTAGTACTAAGACATGTTTAAATTAGCATACTGTTCTAAAAACAAAATTAAAAAATCTGAAGATCTCTAAAATTCTGGTATTAAATAATAACAAGGCATTTCCCAAAAATGTTTTCTTAATGAAGATCATTAAAATCCCATCTAAACTGGCTCCTGGGAGCACTTCCCAGTAGTCCTGCCTGAGCACAAAGACTGGGTTGGATCATGCATTAGACTGAAATCTGGGTGTGTATAAGCCTCGATTTGCTACACTCTAGGTCCTAACACAATTTGAATTCAGCCTTATATAAAGCCATCTTACAGAAATTCACAGAATATAAAAATGTTCCTCACTTCCATCAAAGAAGAATTAGAAGACCAAACTCCATGCAAATCATATGCAGTGATATGAATCTTTGAAGGTTTGAGTCAAAACAAGTATGCCTAGAGATGCAAATTTTATATTCAAAATTCTTGGTGAAAGTAAATAATAGAGATATTGAAGAAGCGAGAACCAGGAAATGCAAAATTCTACTATTTAAAGGAAATGTAGGATGCCTTTAGTAACATTTGAGTAGTTCAGATTCAAAACCAGACTGATACTGCAGGTACCTACATATAAAAAAATCAGGATAAAAATTCATTTAAAGCTTTTAATGTCAACTTGACTATGTTTTCACACTACCTGCTGCTTCCTCTGAATTAAAGATGATGGTCTTCATCTCATTAATATTCCAAACTTACTGTAGCCAGTCAATGAGTGTAGTTAAATACGAAATACTAAGCTGGAATAATACTTTTCACAATAATGTTTTCACAGAGAGAAATGTAGTCCTTTCCTGTCCCACTGATTTACAGTCAAAGTGACTATGAATTATGTATCTCATAATTCCAATGGCATTATGGGATACAGTCAGCTCACGCAGACAGTACATCTCAACCTGTTAACATAGTTCTTCAGAGACCTTGTAATTATAGAGCTCTGCAGGGAAGCACGTCATCTTTGCCACTTGACCACAACTACTGAACTATCATCAATAAAAAAGCTAATTTATAAAGAACAACACACCATCAGTACAAATTCTGATAGCTTGTTTCCATCACTTTACCAGACAATACATTTTCAAAATTAAGTGTATGTTACCATAATAATTCCCACAGTAATTATCCACACTTCTAAAAAATCACTGTCAGTTATAACCCAGATATTTTCAAGAGCTTTTTAGTTGACAGATGTGTACATATTTGTATATATTTAAACAAAAAGCTTATAAATATAAACTCTTCTTCACTATTGCCCTATTACAAAGAAATAGTGTTATTTGTGAACACTGTTTCTCAGAAACTCTTTTTAAAGTAATTTTGAAGAATTTAAAATCTAATCAGGCCTACTAACAAGAATGGATATTGTCCTTTGTTTCTTTTTACACGAAAAGCTCATCAAGCTCAGTCTTTCTTGGAAATGACTGAATAATTTGGCAAATATTGTTCCCACATTTAGAAAAACATTTAAAAAACCGATTTTCATGCATGATTTTCACTTATTGTTCACTGAACTCCAAAACCAGGCTACAAATCTTGGCCCAAATTCAGAAACGTATCTAAACAGATGTCTAAACTCACGCAGAAAAGCACTCTTTCTGGCCAAACTCCAGAAAGACAACTTCTTTGTAGTTCGTATTCATACCTTCCTTGGGGGAAAAATGATAAAACACTGAAATTCAATATCCTAGAAAAAAATATATTTCAAGGTCTTTATTGCAGCCAGAAGAAGAAAGTGACTGGCTTTTGAAACACCCAGAAACTGAGCTTAGAGCAAGCAATTTCAAAGAGACTGTTTATTGAATGGGTTTGAATCATGGAAGGGGAACAAGCAGCCTAAAAGAGGTCCTAAAAGAGCTCCTGAGACCTGAAGCACCTCAGCAAGTGGCAGCGTCCCAGTTCACAGACAGAAAAAAACAGTATTCAGCAGTCTGGCAGACACAGATCAAAACGTTTGTGTCACAACCTTTAAGCAGAAGCTAGTTTAAAAGGTGAGAGTATTAGTTTTAAAACTGAACTTCAATCTGATCTCACAATATGCTGTTCCAAATTAAACCAGTCTAGTCCTGCAGATAAAAGTTATGGACCAAATGAAAGAAATTTTTACCCAGAACCCTTCCCCACAAGTCTGAAAGAAATTTGAAAGAAATTAAAATATTTGAATCTCAGCTTTTTAGAGCTGGCACATTACCATTTTCATCTCTATTATGCAAAGCTGCATAAAGTAACTGAGGGATATTTTTCACTCCTATCCCCATCCTAAAAAAACACACCTTAAATGTGTGCCTTTCTTTCTCTCCCTAAAGCAAACTCTTATCAGGACAGTTACTTCCAGTCTTTTCTCCATCCTTTTTCCATAATTGTTTTGCTACACTTTTCTTTTTTATGCTCAGCAATTAATGGCTTTGAACACAATGGCTCCTCATTGCTATATCCAGTCAAATGCTAAATCCTCTCCAAAACACCTTCCTCCTCCTTAGCTAGTCTTTGCTATATCTCTATAGACAATGATCTTTCTTGTTAGCACCTCATGATTGATTACGTATCTTTTTTTAGGACTCATCTAGTGGATAAAACACTTTTCCAGACATTAAGTGGATCGCATTTAGCTCCATATCTGTGAGGTTAACTAAGGAGAAGCCTTTGTAAGGAAGACACCCCAGCTTGTAAAATTCCTAAAACTGAATCATGGTTACAATCTCCTTGTGATGTGGATCTTACTCATCAGAGGAAAATAATTTTTTATCTGCAGGCACTAATTCAGACCAAGCTGCTTTGAAAAAGCACAGCACAAATTCTGAAAATGCTTTCCCGACTACCCTCGACACAATCCATTTCTTGTGTAAACACACGTCAAGAGTCACTTCTGCCACCAGGACAGAAATTCAGTCTAGACACGTTCTAAAATACATCAGGTCACTCTGCCAGCATGCTACTGGCTTGTGTGCTGCCTACAGCTTGGTCTGTTTACGGAGACAAAAGCCATACACCACTGGCACTTCCAGAAACCCCTGACTTACATATAAGCTGTGACATCAGAGCAAGAGTGTGGTATGAGAAAGATGTATAAATTCTTCAGGGTTAAGCTATCTAAATTCTTTTTTAATGTAGTCCAAACAAGTTTCCTTGACGTTTTTAGACTTCTATTCATTTATTCCACATAAAAATAAGCAGAATGTTTTAGGAAGCACTGGAAAGAATCTTTAGTCATTTTTTGTTTAAGATGAGAAGAAAAAAATTGCTGTTGGCCTAAAACCTTGTTTGAGAACTCTACATACAGAGCATCATTTTCCTTCACCTTTTCAAACAAGACACAGCAGAAACAGTGACATGATCTTAATCTGGCTGGAAAGTGCTGTAGGCAGCTCCAAAATCCTCCTGTGACTACAGAGCATGCCTTCAAAAAATCTCTGATGAATTCTAAAAACAAAAGCAAATCACTGAGTTCTGAAAGGGTTAAAGGGTTTGTTGCATACATATTAATTTCTAGCATACAGTTTATTAGAACATATAAATGACAGGAATATTTGGGCAAATGGACCACTAGAAAGGGTGGCATTCTCTAGCAAACAGGTTTTACTGTCTGTGCTACTGCCCATATGCTGCCACACTGCAGCTGGCAACCCAGTGGAGAAGACCAGACCATTGTCTGTAATGCAGGGTTAGTCCTGCAAGAAACTCCATTTAATACTTTGTGCAGTGAAGCCACAATTGGGAAAGGTACCTGTGGAATCAAACCAGCAGTTAAAATGCAACTACTTTTCAATTCAGGCTAAAAGAGGGCTTCTAACCCTACATTTAGCCCTAGTCTATAAATGCTTTTTTACTAGGAAGAATGAAGAATTTCTCTCCTTTCTTACCATCTTTGCGTCAATAAGCAGATCCCTTCCAGGATGGATCAATATCCTTTTAGGAGAACTCTGATTTTACACATATGTCTCAGACACTGATGAAGAGACAGACAGCAGAAGAGTCTGCTAGATGGGAACAGAGAAATGAGAAGTGTATGAGAACTGAGAAGAGGTACATGAGATACACACAGAAGAGGAAGTTGTGAAGTATACATGGAGGAAAGTTAAAGAAGGTTAAAAGCAGAGAAAGGGAAGTACTGGTCACTTGAAAACATAGAGGAAGGGTTATTAAGGAAATCATTTAACTTAAGCAAGATAACAGAAATTCTGGCTTAGGAAAAATTCAGTCCAGTTTGAAAGTGGGGAAAAACTAAGGCTAGTTAGTAATAGAAGATTGTTATCTCTGTGACTCTACTTTTGTTGGGGACTTCTAAGCTTTATTGCTAAGCCTGCAAAACAGGGCAGTACTGTGCAGCTCTGTCTGCTGATCTGCCATGTTAGTTTTTGAGACCCTACCAATTTGTGGGCCACAATGGTCTTTGGAGATGTAGACTGTGAAATAAATTCACATGCTGAATATATGTTGAGGGCTGCACTTTTGAAGTGACTTTCAGCCAAGCTGACAGGAGACTAATTAAAGATAATCTCAATGGACTATTCACATTCAGTTTCACACACAGGGCATGCTAGTTTTCAGAGAGAGGCTAAAGCAAAATGTACTTTCCTGTTAATGTTGCAAAGATCCACCTCTGAGCAGAGAGACTTGCTCACTTACTCCCAAGAAACACAGGAAGGTAAAAGAGATTTCTCTATTCGTGTCTTTCACAGCCAGCCTTAGTTCCCGTGGTAAAGCATCTTTAGTTCTATACATTTTATGACATACAGAAGTAAAGGAAACAGGAATAACTGTGTATGCCCAATATATACAATAAATCCTATTACACTTTGCTATCAATCACACTTTATTTCCACATCAGTTCAATTGGGAAACATTACAGAAACTTTATAGATCCATTTTTCCTGCTTTGATTTAGAATGAATTTGAATTTATTTTTAATCGATCTGAAAACTGAGGATGGTGAGACTAAAAAGTCTTACCAAAGGATAGAGGTAAAATGATATAATCCACAGATTGGGATTTTATAATTAATGTGGTTTATCAGTAACTATTTTTTATTAGAGTGAATTTTATGTAAAGAAATCCAGCAATCAAAAACAAGATGAGGCTATATCATTCTAGCTGATCAACCCAGATAGAGCAGTCTCTGCGTCTCCTTCAGTCCTTAACAGAGAGGTAAGTAAATCATGGCAGCACATAAGAAAGCAGAAATCCAGCAGGATCCCAATTTTCTGTGAAAATATTTCATCTTTTCACATGTGTATACTGATAGCTATCTGTGAGCTAGAAAGCCTCAAATGATTTAACCTTGCAGTGGAGTGCATGTTCTGTACTCAGCTTAACCACCTCAAACTTCAATGCTGAGCTCAGCAGAGCTCTAACAGCTGACAGCTACCCAGAAAGTTACCCAGTATTTAGCTGGACTTGGGTACTCGGCACTCAGGCTGGACTCTGTAATTCCCCAGCAAAGCATTACAAGACGTTTCAAGCCACACACGCCCAAACTAGACTGCAATACCTGTTTGTATCAAGTAATAATTTATTTGAGCTAGCATGCACAGTAACTGCCTAAAAATGAAAGGTTTTAAATACGGGTATGGGACTCTGGCAGTCCTGTGTTTATCACAGACTGTGAATCTGTCCAGCAAAGCACTAAAACTGAGAGAGCCTTAGCCAAATTCCAGCATCTACCAGCTAGAGAAGTGTCAAAGTAGTGACAGACTGTGGTTAGAACTGACTGGTCAGCCTAAACTAAAACAAATTGTGTTTGGCACGAGGCTAAAACCATCATCATCTGAAATTCAGAGAAATCGAACAAAGATGACAACTTGTTTTCTAAAACCAAGAAATGTATGAAATAGTAGAAAACAGTAAAAATTGCCAGATCATAAAACACTAGAACAAAGTATTTTAAAATCATGTACTCTCGCTTTAAACAAATCTGCAGAAGTAGGTTTGCATATTCTCCTCAGGTGGTAGATCTCCCTGTCCAAAAGAACCTGGGACATTTTAATGATCTTGCCGTCATTTTGCTTTAATGGAAACTTGTCTTAAGGCCTCCTGATAGACAGAATGTCTGTATTTCAATAGAGGATGGAATACCATCTCTAAGTATCACTAAATCTATTATTCCTAGTCTAACAAAACTTATTGCACATAGATCAGAAAATACAAAAAGGTGTTCCTCTGAGGTTAATCAATTACTTTAAGCAAATCTAAGAAATTAGCCAAAGTTCAATAATAATGTCTACAATCCACAGAGGTGAATTCTCTAATTTCTTTACATTAAAAACATACATCTCCTTTTTATACAAAGATATTCAATCCTTTCTTCAAGCAGAATCATATGCTATTTTTTTTTTTAATAGCTTAGTAGAAAAATGAGAAAAGAAATAATTGTCTGCAGACTGTGACTATTTTAACTGTTAACATGTCTCATTCAACTCTATGCCTAAAGTAGATGACTTAGCAAGGTTACCATGTATGCCTTTGGACAGACTAATCCCTGTGAATAAAACTACTGATTGTATTGTACTGATTATTATTTGATAGTGTCTGGCCCATTTTTAACAAAAAAGAAAAAATTTGTTGCAGTCTCTGAGAAACTGGAGTTTATACAAAGATGTGAACTATTATGGTGGTCAAAGTGACATGTATTAACTGAAGTGGCACGATAAGAGACGTGAATCTAGATTTTGTTACCAGTGTAATAGAATATACAGATACACACAAAATCTTCACTTTTTTCATTTTGGGTTTGGTTGGGGTTTTTTTTAGTTTAAAAAAGATTTGTGTACTATGAGTTTCAAAACTTGCAATCATATTTTCAGGGTGACGGTATAATACATGAAGAAATACATGAAATGTCAGAATGAACGTCAAAAGAATCACAGACTTCTCAAAGAGTTTAATGTCACAATTCTCACAGATGACAACTGCAGATTTTTGGCTGACCTCTCTGGCAATAAACAACCACAGAAAAACACCTACAAGGACGTAATTCTAAGTGTGATTCCATTTCCAAAAGCTTAAAAGTACAAGAAGAAAAGAGAGCACATAAAAGTCTGACTAAGTGCTGTCATCAATATAGTATTTCACAAAAGCTTTCTGAAAATGTTACTTTTAATAGCATCAGGTGTAAAGAGCAGTGTAATATGGCTTATAAATTAGTGGAAGAGCTGTTGACACAGGTTAATAATAAATGACAGCATATGCAGTAGAAAGAGAAAGAGTTCACAGAGGAATGCTTGCTAACTCCAGTTCTAGTCACCATTAAAGCTAATGATCTGTAGGCAGTGCATGCATCATGGTAAACTAGACCCATCAAATACAGAGTACAGGACCTACTGAGGTAAGTTATCTTCTATTTGCTTTATTACACAGGCATAGCCATGTTAAATTAAACTGATGGTTTTATTAGCACTAGGCTATCTTGAGTCAGGTTTTAAGACAGCTCTCTCATTTCAGAGAGGGATTCTTAATTCAGTGCTTGCAGAAAGACGCAAGATGCTAAGGTCAAGTACAAAACTTATCACTTTTTTGGTTGGGGAAGAACCCCTCTCCTGAAAACCCTCTGAAAATTATGCATATGAAGAAGAAATTAAATAAACTCCTAAATACAACACATAAGCATGGACTTGCAGATCATGGGGGGAAGAGAGCCGTGATATTCACCGGTCATGTCACAGGTCTAGAGGACACAGAGATTAGGATGTGAGAACACACCAAAGCATACCAAAGCATGAGTGCCACTCACACCAGATGAGAGTGTGGATGGCAATGCTACCTTTAAACATAGCAGTTGAAGGTCAGCACAATTTGTAGCTAAACACAGAGATTATTCCATCATAGCAGGGATTTCTACTCCTCTGACTGCTCTGCAGTTTGAAATATTGCCAGGGACCTCAGCAGTCCCTGGAATGAAAGGGATGAGAATCTGGGCAGAGTTCAGAGAACACAAACATGGAAAGAACTTTATTAGGAAATATAAAAATAACTAAGTATATTGCACAGTGCATTCAAATAATTTGCAGAGGTGTGATAACTGCACAAATACTGGGAGCTGTGAAGTGAAAGAGGGAAAGCATTTTAAGTGTGGTACAAAGGGGCACAGACAGAGCAAAAGAACGAAAATCCATTCAGATGCCCATCTGCTGCATCTGGGCAGCAAATACACAAATATAAACTACTAGACTGGGGCTACTAGACCAGGACTGCTATTGTGCCCAAGCAGCACAAAACCCACACATGTTGACAGAAAATTACTTTATTCATACTTGAGAAAGGGAAAGGCTGGATAGCCCCATGGCTCATCCCGAGCACTAGTACAACAGAGGCAGTGGAACTTCATGTTTTCCTTGTGCTGCTTTAGGAAGATAGGGCTTTGCCTGCTCTGAGTACAGCTGGGGCAAGTTGAATGGTTACCCTCTGCAGCTCACCGCAGACAGCTCACCACTGCCTTCCTGTAAGATGTGACTGATCATCACCCCAATTGCTGGAACAACTGCTGCTTCTTAGGTCAGGTCAGTTAGAAAAAAAAAAAATCCCACTATTAGAAGTGCTGGAGTTCATCTGGATAATTTTGACTGAACTATGCTAGGAAGAGACCTCAAAAGCAGCTAAATTGAGCAGCTGAGGGAGTGGAGGGGGGTCCTAGGGGCAACCAGATCTGCAGCACTCAGCTGCAACTAGAACAGGATGTGTAACCACACAGCTGTCCCCTGCTCTATGTCACAGAAGATGTTTCTGCTGGAGGAAAGCAATTCTTTATTGGAGCCTGTGCAAGCCCTTTCGGCTGAGAAAGCATCACAGTTTCCAGTAATTGTGGTGGCCTGTCCACTGCCCACTAAGCTAGGACCACAAACTATCCAACACCTCAATTACTACCAGCAAATATGGAATGCTCCTTATCATTACTAGTCTGCACAGGATTAAAAAAAACCCCTAAAAACAAAACCAAACAATCAGCCTCAAATAAGAAACTCTACCATGTTTATGGTCCCCTGCCTCATCTAGTATTTTACCTTAACCAAGTATGACATGAGGAAAACAAAAACAACCTCCCTGACCCCTCCACATTCTCCAAGACTTATTTTTCTGGAGGTTTACTTGGCACGTAGCTTAAAAATGAGGTGTTGAACAGAACACTGAGTGAAGATGTCTGTCATGGACAAGCATCTCTGAAACTGTTAGTACAAACCCAACCCTGACCAGAGTGACTTCCACTACAGCTACTGGCTTTGAGAGCTGTGACCTTTCAGTGATCCAGCTCTGTCCCTAATGCACTGCAACACACTCAGAATATTCTGTTGGGAGGATAAATGAGTTTAATGAGTAGTTCCATTCTGGGAGACTGCCCCTGCCAGTGTATTCTGGGTTGTATGGTTCATTTCTTAAACTACAATATTCCCTAGGAAAAAAAAAAAGGACAATTCTTGGCTGCAGGGTGGATACAGAAAGGTGGTTTTCCTAAATAATAAATTAGGTCAGTCTTTAAATAAGTCATCTCCTTCTGCCTGGATAAATATTTACTCCTTCCAAATTAATATTAGGTTTATGTGTCTCCTAAAAACTTTGTTCTTTTCTGGTTTTCATTACGACTTCTGGTGTCAGCCACAACAGAAATCAACTAGATGGCTTCAGTGGATTAAAAAAAAGGAACACCAAAATAACAAAAAAACCCCACTTGGGCTTCTAGTTTTCAATAAAACCAGCCACTGTTCATTCAGCACTCAGATAAGCTATTTCCCCAACAAAAATGGCAACTGGATCAAATTAAACCTGAAATTCTCCAAATGGAACTTAAACACTGGAAGGCACGAGTTTGCATTTTCAAAAACAGCTGATAATTTACTACAAATTGAATATTAGAGAGGCATTATCCTTCCAAAGCCCAGTGCTCCAAAAAGCTGTTATGTCAAAGACAGGGAGACAAGCAATATTTTGAGGGTACAAGGCCCTGCTGTATATAAACAGGGCCCAGAGGGTACGGGGAGAAAGAAGGTCAGCAAAAAATTAGCATTAGGGAGTCCAGAGGACAGGCATGAAATTATTAGAGAAGAACAACAGCGATTACCTTAGAACAAAAAATTCAAGAGAAGGCTATTTCACAGTACACTGTGAATCTTAAAGATGCCTGATGGCAGACAAATTGTCATTTTCTGTCAAGTCGGATGCTTTTCTGGTTTACAACAATTTGTGTTTCAAATTGCTGTTCCCTAATGATTTTTGTTCCTCAGAGAATGAGACAATCATTTGAGTTGGAAGGGACCTCAAAGATCATCTGGTTCCAAGCCTTCTGCCATGGGCAGGGATGCCATTCACTAGATCAGGTTGCTCAGGGCCCCATCCAACCTGGCCTTGAATGAACCTGGCCTACATCCAGAATGAAGAACAACTTCAAGTTTTTTAGTGATCATTTTGTGTTCATCAGAAAGCTTCTGGTTTCATTTTGAGCTTTTAAAATTATCTAAAAGGAAATCAAAGAAACATTTCTTTTCCACTAACTATGGTTTTCTTGGGCAACAAAACAAAGCCAAGTGAGTGGCTCGATCACTTACATCATAGCAAACTTGAGAGGAAGAGAAAGGGTGTTTAACCACAAGGGGGTAAATCCTTGGACAAGACCAAGTAAGTACAGAAGTGTCTATGAAAAAACTAAGGCTGGAAAGAACGGGATTTCTGAGGACTGGAGGAAGGTACAGGAGGGCACCCTTCTCACAGCAATGGTCTGCACAAGCAGCACAGGCACTTCAAGGCAAAGTGTGGTGCACTCATGAAGAAGGTTTTTTGACAGGTAGCAAGGACAGGGTGTCACGAGCCAATTCTATCTCAGCCACACAGTAACACTTTCTGAAAATGGAGACCCTGACACTATAGTGAACCCTAGATAGCCCCGGGCTTCTACTGGCAGGCAAGTTTCTGTCCCTACTGAGTTCAGTAAGGCATTGACGCCTATGTCTGTCCAGTACCTTATTTTCCAATACGCTGAGCACTGGCAGTTTTAAAATGCTCAGCTAGAAGAGCACATAGGAGCTTATCATCAGGCATTGCTGCAATTCACAGCTCCTCTCTCTAATGAACAAAAGCTAACAAAAACCTGAGGAATGTAAACTTGATCACTTACCCTTGAATTTTAGGACAAACAAGTGAATTTACTAATCTCTACATATTGTTCCCTAAAACTGGGAACTACAAGAGCAAATAGGCCCAGTATCAGTAAGCCTTACATGCAAGAGAAGCCAAGCAAGAGCAACCTAAGACAGGTTAAGTTCTCAGTGGCTTTTATGAAAACAGTTTTGACTGTAGGTTTTCTTGTTCTGGACCAAGTACAAAGCTGTACTTGTTTATCCTTTCTGCTATAGAGTGTGTGCATAGCTGAAGCAGAACAATCAGCTTGAGGAAACATTCCTTAAAAAAAAAAAAAAGGTCTAATTTTTTTATTATTCAAAAGAGGGGAGAAAAACAAACATGTAATTTCAGTATACGCCCAAGAGCTTTTTTTCCAAAAACATTTGTATTTGTTATTAGATCAGTAAGTATGCTTTGCTGGCCACATCAAAGCTCTTTAATTTATCTGTGATCAATCAGGGGTAAGCTTGCAAGAGAATGCTTTTTTTTTTCCCATCAGCTAAAAAGAGTAAGCAGGAAAAAAAATATCCTAGACATCAAACTAATCAAATTATACATGTTCTTGGTCTCTAGCAGCTCCTTAAAAGTGATTCTGGAGAACAAAGTGGTCTGCTTTAAAATTACTTACAATTAGAAATATTTGCCATTTATTTTCCTTTCAGGAAATTCCAGTACTTTATCCCAAACTCACTGAAGTCACTGAGGTTTTTCACAGTGACTTCTGTGTGCTTTGGAGCAGATCTCTGCTGCATTCAGACTTCTGTCAAGCAAAAGTCTCTGAACTAACTGTTATGCTCCTATGCTAGGATGGGTGGGAATGTGCTCAGAATATCTTGCACAATGTCTGACACTACAAATTTCCCCCTACATTAATAGATGATTGGCTATTAGGCAAAATATAGTAGTGAAAAGCAGAACGTGTGCAAAGCAATGTGTAATCTACGGTCTTAAGATATGACAAATAGAATTATTTTATTTACTTTAACCATCTGCATTATTTCTGATGCTTGCAATTTTACAACGCAAAAAGAGGAAAGTAATCCTGCATCCATTAGGAATACTGGGACTTGTGCTATTCAGCCCAAGCAGGACAAGCCTCTAGATTCTTTTTGTACTGTTCATAATTTGGGTTGTCAAGAATAGATTAACAGTTAAATGAAGAACTTTGCTTTGTAATCTGAATAGATAATATGCGACTACGTAGGAGGAAAATCTAACTACACCTTGACTTTGTGAATAATGGGGATATTACCAAGTTTGTATCCCATGAGTCAATTTAATTAATTAAGAAAGGACAAGAAATGACCTGATTAAAATCTATTAAGAGCTACTCAGCACAAGGCTTTCTGAGGGAAGTGATGAGTCAAGGAAAGAACAAGATTCACTGGTTAAGACTTAAATCTAAACAAGATTCAGACAGAAAACAATGTGCAAGTTTTTCATTGTACCATCAGGATGATTTCAAAAGGATTTGCATTCAGATGTAATCCTTAAGACAAAATTTTCCGCATCAAACAGCAAATGATGCTGAAGTCTTTTTCAAAAGTTGCATTCCGTGTCTTGAAGACAACATAATTATTAGACAACAATTATTTTGGTATCACTAACTGTAATCTGTTTTCCATGGTGCACTGCCTTTATATTTTTTTGGCTTTCATCAAAACATAAGTTTTTGTACCTGGCATGCCCACCAATGCTAGCAACATGCTGTGCTCCAGCATGGAGGTCTTGGAACTACATATAAATGACTTTATTTCTTGTGACAGATCAGAAACAGGAAACTGTTAATTTGTAGGAGAATGTCTTTTAAAATTCAAACTCTTACACCATTTTCCTCACTTAATTAGGAAAGTAGTAGTGAAATTAGGCATTTGTTGATTGTGATTCTTAGAATTACTGTGATGCCTCTGCAATCTGAAAAGTTAAAACAGCTTTCTTTCAAAACACCTGCTGTGTTATTAGTGGAAATAGTGCTTTTCTACAGCAATTTGCACCCTAATCACTTCCCATCCAAGGAATGTCTGACTACCACTATTACTCCTCAAAAATTGTAATGAGATTGAAGCACACTGTGAAAACAAAACTTTTACAGATAGTTGGAACACTTCCATTTTCTGTTTATTTGTTTGTTTGGCTTTTTTTTTTCCCCCAAGAGAAAGCAATTAAGTACTCTCTGGAGGAAAGAGGCTTAACTCATCACCCTTACCTGTTGAGTAAAGATCTCTCTATTTGAGGCATGCCACACAGCCCTCCTTAAAGAAAATGCGCAAGTCAGCTTAGGTTGTATTTATAGAATAAACTTACAGCTTCTCACCCCAAAGAAACACCAAAAACCTCTTTTGTTCAACACTGCCCTATCTGGAAATAAACAATGGCATGACAGCAGTAAGTGTGATAACAGAATGATTGAATACAGGTTTCTTTTTCCAGTAGAATGCACTAAATTAGATTCTATCCACTTGTTATATTTGCAGTGTTCCAAAACTGTGCAAAAGGGTGCTAGGGCAGCAACTTAGCTGAGACAAATCAAAATAGCTGAACTGCATAGGATCAAATAAGGAGTCTGTCACGTAGTCTTTGCAGTGTTCAGTCCCAAAACTGGAAGCAGTTGCAGTCCCAAACACAAGACAGCAGGAAATTTACCATTTTGTTTTGCATAAGTGATAGCAGAGATTTTTGTGATTTCTCTTATTTTTTTATGTGCAAGCATTTTTCTCGTGAAGTACAGATCCAGCACTTTAAGCCTACTGACAATAAGCTTGTTTTTATCTTTCACGGAACCTATGCGTAATGCCTCCCGCATCTCCTGGGATTTGTGTAGATGCAGGTGGAAAATTACTGCTGGGTGCATTTCAGGAGATGACCGAGAGCACACAGGCCGACTGTCAGAGCTGGGAAAAGGAACAGACTCTAACACTGCTGAGTCTCAGCATTCAAGTACTTCTATACCTGAACTGCTACAGTCCAAAGCCCTTCTATAGGCCTGGGAGGACTCAGATGTGCTCACAGCTGTTGAAAGCCTGCGTCTCTTCAGTGCAAATGGTAGCAGAGGTACACAGGCAGAAAGGCTCCATCCACTAGTAACAGGCTGACACTGGAGGGCTCCCTTGGCACCACGCTTATGCAGGCTGGGGATGGCCTGGGTCTGCACTTGCTGCTTGGTTTGCTAGCTTCAATCACACTCGATAGGAAAAGTAAAGTCTCTCCAGTGAAAAATGCAGCATGACAACCGCTAGAAAAACAGCAGGTGCACTAACAAAATTACAGGAAGTTTGACAAAATTGGGCCTATAATGGAGCACGGGATTCAGTACTAACAAACAACTTAGTGATACTTGCAGGTACTTGAGAAGAGCTGCACATCCCAGCTTGTATAAAACAACAGAACAGCACTAATTAGGACTAAAACTTGCTAAGATTTAGGTTAAAACTGGTAACAAAGTTTGATATTTACAACAAACAGGGCATGGATCTGTTAGTATGATTCAATTTTCTAATCACCAGTATAAAGGTAAACCACTGTCCTGTTAAGATCACCTTTATGCACATCCACATCTACCCCCCTGGTGACACAAGGTTTTCATTCCACCTTATTCAAGCAGTCCACATATGAGGGAGCTCATCTGCCCTACTTGCTTAGATATCTCCATAGCAGATGGCAGGAGGAGGGAGGACACCTTTGATGGGTGATTCTTCTTAGCAGAAGATGGATAAGACCAACAGGTCTCTGGACATGCCCATCTTTTTGCCCAGGACAGTGTGAGGGGACTAGAAGGTTAGTGGGACTGGATGTCTAATATCCAAACAGCTTAGGACTTGCAAGAGAAATGTCATGTTGATCTAGATGATTTCAGAAGACACCAAGCAACTTCAACAGTATAAACAAAGTTTGGCTGGTGGATACAGAGGCTAATTTATGCCTTAATCTCACCTCTTCCAAGAATCCCAGCTTTCCGTCTGAGCAGATATTCATGTACAAGTCCTTTATTTTGCTGCATATAATTAGAGAATGGTTTAGACTGGAAGGGATCTTCAAAGACTATCTAGTCCAACCTCTCAGCCATGGCCAGGGACACCTTCAACTGAACCAGGTTGCTCAAAGCCCCCTCCAACCTGGCCTTGAACACTTCCAGGGATGGGGCATCCACAGCTTCTCTGGGCGATCTGTTCCAGTGCCTTGCCACCCTCAAAGAATCTCTTCTTAATGTCCAATCCAAATCTTAGAGTTTAAAACTGGTGCATAGTCCAGTTCTAGGGAAGGTAAGTGAACACTGAATTTGGCTTAATGTTTCCCTCATTTATCAGCACTTTCTTCCAACAAGTTCTCCAAAACCACTCCCCCTTGTTTTTAGTCTGATGATGTAAGTGATCCTCATGCCCAGGTGTTTGCAGAACTCCTCACTACCTAGAGTTAAAACCTGTAAGACTACTGCATGAGAAAGGTTTCTCACCTCCTGAAATATTTTCAGAATAAACCTTCTAGAGACAGTTTCAGTATCACCCTTTATGCTTTGAAGTCTTTTTTTTATTTGACCTTTGGAACAAATATTTCACAGGATTATTTGTAGCTAAGGAACAAGATGGAGAACTTGAAATATTCTCTCTTTCTGCCTGTAATTTGTTACCGTACATATACTTTTACTCTGAATTGCATCTCTACTTCCAAAGTGTTCTATCTCTACCAGCTGGCAACTGTTATTGTGCAGTAACATTTCTTGAGTAAACAGGCATTTCTGAAGTAGATATTTCTGCGCATGGCATCTCCAAATGTTTTGCTTTGTCTTAACTAAATGCCCACCTTTTTTTTCTGGGGTTCCTGACAATGCTTTTTTAAAATCTTTTTTATTTCAGAGTTTCCCTGAGGATTGTGGGAGAAGTACAATAATGATAATCCATTTACCACAGTAGTGTTGAGACTCATCAGACCCTTACAAATGGTAGATATAGATTTCTTTATAACTGAAACTGTAGTTTTCCCATAACCTATTTGCTACTCCATTTGAAAAGGTTGTGAAATCAGATCACTAATAACCCAAAAAACCAAGAAAAAAGAAATTAGACTTTTTCACGTAAGATAGCTGATTTGAATATTGCTGAAATGAGAAAATCAAAACACTGAACTCCCATTCAGTTTTAAGGGGAATCAAATCACAACAAAGACCTCTTTTAAAAGTCCTGGCTCAAACTGCAAAAACTCTATGAAATAAATCGTGGTTTTCCTATTTTGAGGACTATGACTTTGAAACACAGAAGGGGTCATGCAACTTGCTCAAGATCCTTTTGAAGGCCCGAGTGGAGACCTGCTGACTCCCTGTAAGTGTCTTTAAGATTCAACACTGTCCTCTTCCCCAAAACGACTGCCAAATCCTTTCAGCAAGACACCAGACCAAACAAGAAAAGAAAAAAAAGGAGCAGGAGAGAACACAACTCTTGCACAAATGGGTTACTTAAGAGTGTTCTGGATGAATAGGAAGGAAACAGTAAGCACATACTCATTCACTGATGCCCTTGAAGCCCTGACTTCGGGGGAGGATTTAGCTTGCCTTGGGACTGCTGATTTTCTCATACAGGTGGTGTTCCCATCTTGCTGCAAGGAGAGTTCATGTGCTCGTGAGGTGAAATTAGTTTTTCATGATATAGAAAAGTGTCCATCAAAAAAGAAACCAAGGGTTGGATGTAAATCAAAACCCTAGAGCCCTAGTTTACTGCCAGGGCTCATTTAAAGACCTAGTTATAAAGCACTAAGAATTAATTTTACTGATATTAGATGCTGGAACCCCATTCGTCTTTTCCTTATTTTTTAACTTATCTTAACATTGGTCTTCAGTGGTCTTCTAATAAGCAAATTTTGCATATTTTTCTTCAACTTCCATAGCTGACCTCTGCAGTACTAACTGAAAAGCCACTGGTTTTTCCATCTTGCAGACACAATGTTTTGTCCACAGCAGCTGGGAAGAAGCACTCTCTTTGTGAAAACATGCAAGCAGAAAATAAACTCAAGAATTCTGATGCAAAAAATAACTTGTTTTGGCAAGTTCAAGTATTTTGTGTGTATCTGCAAGGTGTTGGTAGCAAAGCTAATTTCTACTTCATCCTAAATATTGTAGAAGAATAACCAAAACAAAATACAAAACCTCCCAAATACCAGTGCTTGCCAAGTGGTGGAAAACAAAACAAAAAATACATACTGGCAGCAAAAAATATTTACTTCCCAGCATCTAAAATTGTTACGGGCATTAGAGAGCATTTAGGAAAATGCCTTTTAAAAAACCACTGAAGTGTTATTCTAATAACGTGAAACAGGAGACAGAGTCAGTGCTACTGATGCATGAAGTTTGGCTCTGTTCTTCCTTCTCCTAGCAGATTGAATTAAGGACTGCCTGTACCACCCTTGCAGACTGATCTCTTCGTTAACCATCAGCTCTCTCTGTGCCAAGAGAGTTCAAAACACAACTTCAGAAGTAAAGCACCTCTCCTGGAAATGTAGAATCAGGACCAAAAGTTTGAGCTGGCCAAAGCATAATCCTAGGACATGACAAAAATATTGGATTTCCAATTTCTTGGATGTTGTGTGTTGCCTATTTTCAGTACCATGAAAGCATTGGTTATTTCAGCCATCAGTTTCTGGACTCAGAAGGCCTGCAGAAAAAGACCTACCTCTGCTATTTTATCATGGCTCCCTAAAAGTGGCTGTTTGCTGCCTGTTGCTCAGATTTCTTGATACAGCACAGCTATGCAACGAGACAGCTGTCCCAGCATACAAACTGCTAACTAGCTACGTGTGAAGCCACGCTCTCTACTGACAAGACAGCAAAACTGTCACCCTGGCCACTTTCTCTTGTACCCACCCTGTTGTAAAGCACACGACTGATGTTT
The DNA here is from genome assembly GCA_013397755.1 of Cnemophilus loriae. Classification (NCBI taxonomy): domain Eukaryota; kingdom Metazoa; phylum Chordata; class Aves; order Passeriformes; family Corvidae; genus Cnemophilus; species Cnemophilus loriae. The sequence goes on along the minus strand of VZTF01002826.1, from coordinate 1,217,700 downwards.
ACAAAATGCCCTCTGCTTCCTTACAGAGAAACAGCTATGACTCCACTCATATCCATTTAAAGACTTACTAAACTCCCAATCATACTTTTAATACTTTCTCAGTCCAAGAACTGTTGATTTGATGGTGCCATATACAGCTGTAAACATTGTAACCTCAGTATTTCTTCTTGATTGGTCTATGTAAACCAGGCTCAGAGAGCCTTCTAAGGTGCAAAATAATCTTGAAACTTGAGCTGGAGACTTTTGAACCGCATGCTGTACAGTGACTTTTCCTCTCCAAGCAGTGTGACTGTGACAAGGCATTACGTGCCTTGTGCTGGCTGTCTGTCAATCCTCACTGAGCAGCTCAGAGATGCTCATCACAGGCATTCTGTGCAGGGCTGTGCCCACACCAACATAGCAGCCTGCTGCAGCACCCTTACAGACCCTGCAGGGTGCAATGAATGTGCCTCTGAGTTCCACACAAATCACCAGGGACTGCCCTTCCAACAGAGACAGATGCACACAAGACGTCAAGTATGAAAGCCAGAGATGTTTAAGGCCATGGGAGGTGACCCAGTCAACCATAAGGAAGGTCTGACTTGCAAAAAGTGTCTTATTTCTGAAAATCAGGTGAAAACTCATGGCTCAAATAGAGTTCTCTGGCAGACTTCTTGCAGAGTAAACATTACTCTGGAACATGAACTGCCTACGCTGCTGTGACACAAACAGGCTACTTTTTTGAAGCTTTGTGAAATTCTTAAGAATGTTGTGCTCTCTTCCTAAGAATTTAACAGCAGCTTTTCCACTTAAGTTCTCAGTAAAAATGAATTCAAATGGCAGAAATATGATAGAAGGATAACAACTTCAGTAGCACTTGCTTATATCTGCTTCACTTGAATATCTTAAGCCTATATCCAGCTTGTTTTATTTGCTTTTCAACTTTGAGTCATGAATTTCCTGATAATTTCATCTGCGCTGATGTAGCAAATCACACTTATTCTCTGTAGGTGTCTTAAAAAAAAAAAAAGGAGTGTTTTGACAGGATTTTATTTCATACAATTTACTTTCTGATCCAAAGTTATTAAGGAAACAATGCTGCATTAACTGCCAGTAGTGAGAATCATGGTTTACTATCCATTTGGTCACAGTTAAACTGAAATAACCCCCACAAATTAAGCATAGTCATGTAATTTGTATATGCATTTACTGAGCATTTTTTTCTTACTGAGTTTTATCAGTCTAAGGACAATAAATTAGAGGAGGGTGCAGGGCTGCCCCCACCAGCTGCGCCCCATCCACACACAGAAAAGTGTTAGTCAGGTGAACTTTGTTTGAGCTGACAAACTCTGCTAAGAGATAGGACAGCAGTAATGGCCCAAACTGTGTCCAGAGCAGCAAGCACCTCTGCATGGGGCTCTGAAGGCGTTGAGATACACCAGCTGGGACAGCCGTGATTCGTGCTGAATGTGTGCTGCATAGACACACCTTTTACAGCTGGGAGTTTTAAGAACTGGCATTCATGTAACCAACTGCATAGTAAGTTGCACTTAAAAAAACCAAACAAACCTCTTTTTCTGGGTTTTTCCTCTCACTTGAGCTAGACTTGGGCAAAGAGATGCAAAGACTAAGCTTTCTAAATACCTGTGCATATTGCATACTACCTCGAAGCTCCCATTAACCATGTACAGGTGTGTAGCACAGTAATACAAGTTACAGAAAACACTGACTGGGAACTTGTCCTTCACAGACTGTATTTTCATATTGTCTATGCTCTCGGTGGAATGAACTGCTGCGGAATCTAACTGGAACTCATGAGTTACAAGAACAGGTCAGAAAGGAGTTAGATATCAGTGAGGACACATCCCAAAGAAGTCTTGGGCATCTGGGATGCATGTTCAGTAGCTGGAAAAGTAAGAACTGTGCTCCTAAATGTTCAGCCATCAGGTTTGCTCAACATACTGCTCAACAGTATTCAAATACAGCATATTTGTATACAGTGGGGATGATGCATCACAGGTCTTAACCACTTCTGTCTCTACATTTGGTTATCTTTCTATACTTCCTACCAGTGGTAAAGAGTAAGCCTTGTAGTTTTCTCACTTAAAACTTTTTGGTAGGGTGCAGCACCGTCAACTCAGACATGCTTACTGCAAATGCAAATAGTGGTTTTAAAAAAAAAAACACCGAACAAAAAACCCCAAACTCAAAAACCTTTCTAGAAGCTGCCAGATCGGACAGCTGAAGGGAATGTTATTATGACTAAGAGGCTGGATTCCATGCACAAACCAGCTATTTCTAGTGATAAAGCATAAAGGTTAAACAACTGAGGACAAGACTGCCAGATGTAAAATGGAAAGTTTCCAATTTAGGAGCAGCAGAGGAAGAACATGAATTAATATGGAAGGACCAAATTAGCATTATAAAAATCCTCCAAGCCAAACCAAACGCCATTGAAAATAAACTCAGGAACTCTCCCCCTCTTCTGCTCCCTGCATTCCAAGGAGGACTGAATTTAGAATAACCATAGGGAATTTTAGAGAAATCTTACACTTAAATGCAGAGCAAAGGCTTTAAAAGTTAGAGACTGTATGTGCTTCAAAAACACTATTAATCATGCTAGATTCTTCTTCAGTACTGCTGTTTAAAAGGAAATAAATATTTTGGACATAAATGTTCTTAATAGTTTTATCTTTAGTGAAACTGGTAAAGATCAGGCTGATTCTTCAACAGTTTTGAAACTGGGGTATTAAATGATAATTTCTACCTTTTTATTAACTGGAAGAACATACAAATACACACACACACAAAACCAACAAAATAAAAACCACATTAGCAACCAAACACTTTGCAAATACACAAAATCCACTGGTTGTTGGGTTTCCAAACTAGACTACATTTCAGTGCTAGCTTTGTTAGCTCTACATAGAAAGATAAATTGTCTGTCTAGGGGTCCTATTTTGCAATATTCTTTGCAGATGGCTCTTACTGGTCTCACACACATTCTTATAGCATGAGCTGGCAGATATCAGTCCACTGTGGTATTCCTCAAATTGGAGATATATCATGGATTGTTCAGTCTGTAGAAGACTATTATAGACTTTAAACTGGACTCTTGGAACATGGGTGTAGCAGATTAAACATCAGCACTACTAGACTAATGGTTGGCTCAGCTGTGGTACACCTTTTCTGTTGAGCCTGAATTTTAGAAAGCTGCCACAGGATCTGACAGCAAGAGGAGCTTCCACATACAGCCAGGATCCACAAAAAGCAGACATGCAGGGATCTACACTGAAAGGAGAAAGTAAGTGAGAGATATACTGAACCTACTGGGCAAAACCCAGAAGCCCTATCTGATATTTATGAGACACCTGACAGCAAAGCCCCACTTTCTTGTAACATCCATGATTATGTCAAACACACAACTGCCCTCTGCATTTTAGAGACACAGTTTGGAAAGTGGTTTTAGTTGACCTAATATTTAGGTACATCCAGGCAAACAGAAGAAAGAACGAGGAACCTCCTACCTTATGTTTCAACACTCATCTCCAAAAGCTGCCTCTGAAGTTAAAGAACAAATAAGATCCCCAAAATACCAAGATTCTCTACATTATGAGGACAGTCTGGAAAACTCCACAGAAATGCAAATGTAATCAGTCATTCAAAGAAGAAAATTATTTATTGACAACTAATCTCTTATATTGTTTCTCACCACTGCGATAGATGATATAAATATGCTTCACGAGCATGAACAATAAGTTAATGGCTATAGCTGAAGGCAGAACATGGCGGGAGATGAAACAGTGGATACTAGGTTATCCCCTTCACCTGACAGGTGAATGTACTCATATCTGTGATTCACAAATATTAGTTCTTAAAGAAATCATTAGGTACATTGAGCAGGATAGGCTACTTACTCTTCTACAGTCAAAAAATTATATGGAGTGTTAATTGACAGGAAGTAAAATCTACCCCCTCTAAGTTTACTAACACGATTCATCTCACCTGAGCTTAGCTGTATAAGCAAGCCATCTAGTTCAGCTTCACCTGTATCATCACTAGAGAGAGGTAAGGACTACTTGATTCAAACTTACCTAAGATAAGTGTCTCAAATAAGCTGGAAAGATTTCCCCTTCCTCCCCCAAACTATTCAATACTTTCCACCGATTTTGGCACAAGTGTAGATGATTTGGTCAGACTGGACACGCATGTCTTCGCTAAAAGACACATGAAATAAATCTCACCTCATGTTTCAGAAAGAATATTACAAATTCCTTTAGGAAAGACCCTTGTCAGGTCAGAGAGAACCTAATTAGCACTTAAGAGGGCTTCTTGCAAGGGAGCTACAACCATTGGCTCACTCCTGTTTACAGGGAAAGCAACTATTGGCATTTGCAGAAGAGTCAAGAAGTGAATCAGGGGCTCCGCCAGGAGATAGGTACCCCAGTCCATGCTTCTCTGGTAAAACTGGAACCTAGGACAGTGGAGGAAGGAGGATCTACATGCTTTCAAACATGTGGATAAAGCCAATATATGTCATTATACCAATAAATGGTGTAAGATCAAGCTTTAGCTTCACAGCTCTGCAGTTATACAGCAGAGGGAAGCACAGCAAAGAGAAGCTGACAATGAGAACACAAGAGTCCTAAAAAGGGAGAAAAAGAAAATACAGGAACCATCCAAACCTCAAAATGTAAGTGTAGGCCCATGCAAAAATAATGCACTACAACTGCAGGATCAGACTTAGGTGGATTATATTTGATTTCTTATCATCTACTTTTGCCCAAAATAGATTACATCTTTCTAACGTAGTTAATGAACTTTCTGCACCTCTGAGGGTTTGGCTGCTAATCTGCCTGCTAAAATTTTTTCACTGGCAAATTTTCTGAGGAATCTTATTCCATATCTAGATATTGAGAACATACCCACAGATGTATTAAGGTGACTGCTGTTCTGCACTTCCTGTGCTGGAGTCAATATTTTGGGAGATTTCACAACAACCTTCCCAATGACTTGCTAGTGAACACACAAAATCAGCTAACATGGCCAAAACAGGCATATTCAGGTTGCTACTGGAAGGCAGGAAGGTGAACAGACAGGAGCTGAGGATATAAGTATATGGCTGTGAGACCCAGAAAAAAGCCCAGGAAGCGTAAGATAATACACAAAGATAAAAGACTTCTGCTTATAAAAGCTGTCACTTCATAGTGGACTTTCTCTTTTTATTCAGAAAGTCAAATCTAAAACCTCAATCGAAAATACAGAAATACCAAATATTCTGTAATACTGTTCACACCCTCAGTGTTAATGTAGAAGCACAGATACATAAGAACTGAAGTCACTTGTCAGTCAAGGAGTTAAACTCTTCCTTGAAGTAGGTCAGTATTTCCAAACAACCAGAACATAAAAACAAGTGACCTCCATGCCTCTTAAAACAAATTTCCAGCAGAGTCTGGGTTTATGAAATGACTGGGCATGATGCAAATGTTGGCCACTGAACTGAAGACAGTGGCCTACTTGTCACTCTAGAGAAATTGTGGTCAGACAAGAATAAAACTTTAACAAAATAGCACCGGAGATGGAAGATGTTTCCCACCCTTGAAAACGCACGCCTTGCCCGTTCAAGACTGCCCTTTAACTAATGTGGCCTGAAGGATGTGGGCTGACCATGGCAGAGATGTTCACCTTCACTGTTCTGAAACAGAGATAAAACACTGCTCCTGTTGGAGCGAAGAACAAGATGGTAGTTTGCCACGTCCAAAGGGTTAGATATCCCCAGCAGCCCACAGGACAGAACATCCTATTAGTTGGGTGGCTAGCCTGTTGTGGACAGGCTGTGTATCTGTATCCTTGAAAGAGTGAAAAAGGGAAAGATGTTCCTCTCAGCTCACATCTTACAGGCACTGTAAGCTCTTACTTTGAAACCGCTTCATTCCCAGTTCCTGTATGCACAGCAAAGATTAAACCAATCCACTCAGAAACATGCAGGTCATCTCCAACTAAATCTGAGGTTTGCTTTATCTAATTTTTCAAAATCAAAGATACTTTTGGAAATGTACATTTTCTCAGTTGATCTCAATATTAGGGCTATTCAGACTCCTCCTTTGCACTTCTCCCCTGCTTCGCACTAACACCTGCTTAGGAGAAGCTATAAGCTAGCATCTTTCATGAGAATGCATTGTGGCTGAATTGAATTTTGGGTGCAAGTTAACTTTTGTGCTTGATGTGCAACAGAGGAAGCTGCTGCCCATAACTACACAAATTTACCTATGACAGGCAAGTGTCCTGGCTTTTAGCAGGCTCCTCACTTTTTGCCACTCACTGAGATGCACTCTCCCTGGCCCAGTGCATGGAGAATCTGTCTTGCTTCCACATTCTGGTGAGATAAAGTGAGGCAGTGCTGGTGGGTACAAATCAAGTTTCTGCCGTGGATCTCTTCTGGGTACAAACATGACTGGCTGCTACCACAGCTGCATTAGTGACAACTCTCAAAGTGAGAACACTAGGGCTGAAGGTAAGCCATGGAAACTGGTTCACCTCCACAACTATGTGAAGTGAAACAAATTCTTCTGCTTTTCATGAATTTAATTGCTTTCAATATATGCAATTGCTAAAACCAAGCCTGCACAGCATAAATCCTGCAAACGGGGTGTAATCCTGAAGCTGTGCATTTGGCTTCCCAGCTGCATTAACCTTACTGCATCCATATACAAAAGCACCACATTCCTGAAAGGCATGGTGTTGCAGGGAAAGAAGAGAGGCACTCCTTAGACTGCTCTTGCACAGTCTGTCCCACAGACTGTCTTGCAGCTGTCCCACAAATTGGAAGCATGATGGATTACATAGCAGGGCGGTGTGGGACTTGGCCTTCTCCTGGTGCTGTGTCAAGGTAAGCAACACGCCCATCCATGAGGGTTGTGTAAGCCTGGAGGAAGTACCTGTAAAAGTCCTGCCCAGTGGCAGGGACCCTTCTTCTTTCTCTAATTAGTACTTCTGGAGGACTGATCTGCTTGTGAGAGGAATGTCCTGGCTAAGTTATGCCATGCTAGCTAGTAAGCAGTTCCATAAGCATTGATTTTTGCATGGCTATCATGGGTTTCAATTCTGGTTTTCAGTTCTGCTGACTACGTGACACATGGAAGGTGTAATCACAATATCAGGCAGAGCTGAACAGTACATGCAATTATTTTCTCTTGTGTATTTTCTTTGGAAATGCACTCTGACAGAATCAAATAGAGCTGTTATTCTTTCAGCCACCTCTAACAATAATCATTGTCTCAAGTTAATAAAGATACACAACAGCAAGTAGATTTGCACACAAGGTGGCCACCTATAATTCTGGGCTGTGGTCTGCTTAGCACAAGAGATTATGGTGTCTCTCTGGAGGGTGGCAAGTAACAGCAAAAATTGATTTGGGGACATCACCAGGTCTTTCAGTGGAGATTAGCAACATCTTCTTTGGCAGTCAGCCAGAGGCATGTGAAACAGCCTACAACGGCTCTCATGACATCCAATACAAATGAAAGAGCTTAGTAACAAGAGTCAAGCATTTTTCTTTTCCAATAGAGAAGCTCAGGCACTTAGAAAATTTACCCTACACTGAATAGCAAATAAACTGCATACATACACTTGGACAGAGATGGGTTCTCCTGTGCATTCCAGCTGGCTACATCTCAGAAGATTAGCACAGACATCCCTTGCTACTTGGATAAACTCTACTGTAGAATAAAACTGCTCCCAATCAGACTAATGGAGGAGCCTCTACTACATCCCTCTACTCACTGAGTTTGTTCACTGCAATCCTGGCTCAAACTGAAGTGAAGGACAAAGACGCAGTAAGATGAACAGAGATGCATCTTTCTGAAACTCAAGGAAGGAACACTGACTTCACCAACAGATTCAGACCACTACTTCCTGCTTTCAGCTTTTTGTGCACCAAATTCACTCACAGAGGAAGCTGAGTAATCCCAGATAGTTTCCTTTTGAATCACATCTAGTTACATTTGTGTTCTGGAAGGGAGACAAGCTTGTTTCTTCTAATGAGAAATGTCTTACCTGCCAGCATATTTTGGGACAAGAAGCTGCTCTTGACTATTCTAGTAGTGGGAGATATTCACAACCTAATTCCTCAGAGACTAGTGCTGCCAGCTAAATAAGGCACCTAAGAAGTGAAGTGGTTGCAAGCAACCCATCATCTGGCTATTTTTGAGGCCATGAGTGGGATCTACTGTGCCTTTGTGAGGATTTGGTAATACTGCTGTATCTTTTTCCTCCAAGGCTGGAATTGCTTTCACAGGTGGGTTGACAAAGGGAAGAAGGGAGCGTATTTTTGAAATTATAGGAAATGTTGCCCACATCAAACTCTCTTCTCTCCACCCCTTCAGTTTTGCAGAAAGAAATTAACATTTAATGTAAAACAGCCTGCTTTGATAGCTGTCTGAATGCCCTATCAAACATTTTCCACACCTCAGGGGTGACAGTATCTAGTCATAAACTGCAATTTGTCATGGATTTTCTAAGTCACAGGTTGACACAAGAAGCAGTTATCACTCTCTGATCAGTATGCAGAGGCATTGCACTCTTTAGCAATAGTCTTCGCTGGACACAGCAAGAGTTAGTAGATTTAAAATGCAAAGCCCTTTGGTTTTGAACATATGGCTCCTAGAAGAATGTTAGCAGAGATTATTTCATCAGCACAGCCCTGAGACAGCAATAAAATGTAATTCCCTGATGGACAAGTGTCATTATTTGTTGTGATTGTAGTTATCGCTATTCATCTTCTATTTACATGTCATGTAAACATATACCATATTTTGTAACAGCACACTGAAATCAAAGCTTCTGCCCTAGTGATAAATTTAGTGCTATCAAATATTTAACAGCAGACATTTACACGTGCGATCCACAACTCCAATGAGAGCCAGTGAGCACTGGAGGACAGTAACTGCAAAGAAAAAAGTCACCCTTCCATCCTCCCAAGTGCAAGATAGTAACACAGATTTCACTGTTAAGATCGCAAATTTGTAACCTCCAGTCTTCAACCCCAATCCCTGGGTGACAGAAATGAGGAAGAGGAACAAAGAGAGGCGACTAAGGTGATCGCAGGTTTGCAAAAACAATTTTCTGCAGGCTAGGCTCTAACGCCTTTGTAACTTCCCTCCATTCAAATCAACCAGGAGTTTTGGCTGTCATCCAGCATTCCTAGCTTAAGCACCTGTACAGAACTGAAATTCTAGGTGACCTGTGAAGCCATCCTCCTAAAGTAAGTGCCTCATTTCCTCTGTATTGCCAAATGAGAGAGGTGCCCTAAAGGCCTCTGGAGAGAGGCCCTATTAGCTCCTCTTGGCTAAGAAATCTTCCTCAAGACCCTGCCTGCTCTTACAGACAGACCTGCGAAGTCCATCACGGAGCAACACAAGTCTGCAATTCTCCTGTGTGTTTCACTCCTCGACATAAGCTGCCAATTCAAACTCAACAGCTTCTTTCAATTTATTCAAAGAATCTGGTCTTTTCCCTTTCCATCTGACTCTAGGAAGTAATAATCTTCTGAGGTACTTTCCACTCTCCACAACATCCAGGATTTCTATATGAAAACTGTCAAAAACTTGTTTCTGTCAAAACAAGCTGCGTCTCTCTTCAACTTCTTACTTTAGGTTGCATCATCCTTTGCTGTTTTGTTGTCTTGTAAGTGTTGCCAACTCTGAGCCACAGTCATTGATTCCGCAGTGGCTGTATGGGAATGGGTCATCTGAGTCCACTGGGCAAGCAGGAGGAAGAAGGCAAGCAGACAGCATAGCAGGAGAATAGTATTTTCCCCCAGGTAAGTTCTTGACATGATCTGCCTGTGTAGGCTGTGCCAGAGCACCAGGCAGTGGACACTGCTGGGGTCGTGTAGAACCTCCTCCTGATGAGCTGCCCTAGGCTCTGCCTACCCCTGCATTCTCTCTGTCCTGTAGGTTTTGCATCACTAAATGCTGCTTGTATCTAACAGAGGACAGGTACTTCAGCAGCCAGGAAAGCACGTACAGATTATACATAAAAAGGATATATGACAGAACACACAGTATCTAACTCGAGTCTTTACTTGGTCACTGAACAGCATGGAACATGAGACAGAGGGCTTTTCTCTACTATTGAAGCAGAAGTCCCTGTCTCCATTTGCAGACTGCTATAACTCAATGTTATTTTGCTGTAGTGTGTTTGAACACTGTAGCCTGTGTTTGAGGTGGCTCTAGCAGCTGTGTAGAAGGCTGGCAGGAAAAAGAGTCCATCACAGCACAGTCTTGGAACTCAGATACATCCCATCTTGCAGAAGGCCTCTTTCCAAGCTATGAAATACTGACCAGCAAGAGAAGAGTTACTGCTCCCTGACAGTCCTAGGGGAACACGAGACTGCAGCAATGTTCATTAACCTACAGCAGCATTTCTGTCGAGGACAGCATTTGCATCAAAGTCTGCCCCTACCACAAGGAAGTGGCAAGTAGCGGGAGGGAGAGACAGTCTAGTTTCCTCAAAAGGTAGTAAAACTGGTAACAGATCAGCATTTAATCCATGTGAGGAGAAAGCTGTCATTTATTACTTCCTTATGTGACATGCTTCGACATTTTTCCAGAAACAAAGAGACTAAGGAAACACAGTAAAAGTCAGGATCAATCCCTTGTGTTTCTCCTGGCAGGACACCTTTCTAAGAAAACAGCTTTTCTGAACTCACGCCCAGCAACTTCAATGACCTTGACACAAATCTCTCAATCTTGGTACCCCGTCACTCGAGTTAGCAAGAATCTCAGCTCTTATCTGCAGAAGTAGCAAGTTTCTAGTCTCATCTCACTCGCTGGAGGGTGTTTAAAAAGGTGACTTGGTGAAGTTTTAAAAAAGCTACAAAAGAAGGAAAAGTGGGCAGATGAAAAACATGTGAGCAAATTACTTTAACCGCATGTTTTGACTGTGTTTTTTAATTGTGGTAGGGAAGCTTTCCCTACGGATTGCTGGAAGGTGAAAATAGGTGAGCTGCTGCTGGGAACCATGCTTCTATGGTGGGCTGTAAGCACACACTGTTCAGCTCTGTGCCCAGCCAGATGACAGAGCTGAACAGTGACACAGCTCTCACACTTCCATGTCTGCCACCCCACAGGGATTTGGCCGACACGTGCCTTTGATGTCAATGCAAAGGAAAACCACTCCCAAATTAATCTGTGTAAGTGTCACTCACCAGCAATCTAAACTCTGCAGTAAAAGGAACAATTCTGACTTACTCTGCAATAGCACAAGCATTACAAAGGGTAGTGCACTTAGCTGGGACTCACGAAAGGCCACAAGTGATATTAACATCAAAGGCACACCTTTTCTTATAGTCACGTCTACTTTTTTTGGCAGCAGAGAAGGACATGGAAAATTGCTGGGGGAAAAACATTCCAGAATTAATATCCCAGTACTGGTATTTGTTAGTATTTTGAACATCTTCTGCAACGGGCACTTACAGCTTTTCAACCTAGGAGACACGAGAGCCTATTTCAAAATTGATTTTGTTTGGAAAAGGTTAGATTAGCCATCCTTATTAGCACTATTTTACTTTCTGCATGAATAGTCCCTTACAAGACCTCCTGCAATCCATCTTCCTCAACACCAGAACTGTTCAGACAGAAGGACAACTACAGGCAAGCAAGGCACTAAGCATAGGCATAGGTTAGCAGTAACTACATGCGTGATTTGACTGGGTTGGTTTTGGTTCAGTTTACAGAAATAAGGCCATTTTACTTGTGTTTTCATGTATGCATATCTACTGGTGGAGGAGTAACCCTGGGTGAGATTTCTTACGCGATATCAGTTTGTGAAATAACAAGCTGAGCCTGCTGATGTTGGAATTGCAGCCTTTTCCGAGTTCTTTTTCAGTGTATTTTTTTTTTCTCAAGCCTTTCTTGCAATAGGAGAGTTGCTCTCTGTCTTGTGCTTACGTCAGCCCAGAAGACCCTCCCAGACAGTCTGTGGAATCAGAGTGTAAGCTTCTTGGCACGTGTTTCATTTCTGTTAGACTTAGAAGCATCAGAAATGAAACTAAGATCTGCTTTCTCAGAAAATATATTCTTCTGTCATTCCCCAGGAAACCTTAGCCTTAGATTAGTAGGAGATGACTGGCACTTGGAGGAAAGCAAAACAAAAATTTTGTAAGGCTAGCTTCTAAGCACATAAATGTTGATGCAAAAGTAATTTCATTCTAATTTACAAATATCAAGGCAGTGTTCTAACCGTATCGCCCAGATCATTAGAAAAACTAATTCTGAGAGACATAAATGACCTAATGCTCCATCACAAGCACTGGGAAATAGCAAAGTCACAGGGAATGATGACGCTTGAGATGATAAATAAAAAAACATTCGCTTAAAAGCAAATGTTCAATGGAAAGACTAGCTCAGTCTTTAGAAAGGCAAAGTTTGGGCTTGCTAATTTCACATGTCATGAAACCTCACAGACCTAACTGAAATTCCGAAGCCTCTGGCCTCTATCCTTCCTTCATTCATTTAAGATTTAATAGCAGATTGCATGACTTCTCATATTAATATAATGAAATGAATGCCTGAAACTATACACAAGTGTAATCTACTGCTCACACTGGGAAGTGTTTGCTTAAAGTGATTTACTGTGGGACCTCACCGGTCAGAGTGAATTCACTTTCACCTGTAGCTACAGGGCTGTATGAACTCCCGCAGTTCTGAGTTTAGAGTTGGGAGACACCAGTTCCACGGGCAACTGAAGTTTCTTTGCTCTTGAAGTGGAAACGAAAGCCCTCCACAATGGACCTGCTCACTGCCCTGCGTCCTCGCCTCCGCTCGCCTGAGTCCTGGTGCCCGGCGGGACCCCAGCGCTGGCTGCCACCACCCGCCCTGCCTCACCTGCTGTACACCAGGCACTCCATGTGGTTGATCTCCTTGTCGGAGCGGTAGCGGCTGTAATCCTCCCAGAGGTCCTTGATGGCGGTGACCGCCAAGATGAAGAGCACGGGGGCCAAGGCCAGCTCCGGCTGGAAGGCATTGACGGCTGGCACGAAGTTGAGGAGGGCGATGAACACAAAGTAGACGTTGGCCAGGCGGTGGAACTGCTCAAAGAGGTTCTTGGGCAGGAAGGATAATGCCGTGTACTTGGTGGTCTTGAGGCGGTTGCAGGCCAGGACCGTCCTCTTGGACTTCTCCGGCTCGGCCTCAGGTAACAGCAGGCTGGAGCGCACCAGCCGCGTCTTACTCTCCTTCTTCTTCCTCCGCCTCCTCTTCCTCTGCCTCTCCTTCCCCTCCAGCAGCACCTGGGGCGCTCCCTCTCCTCCTGCCGTGCCCTGGGACATCGCTGCCGCCCCGGTGTCCTCGCCCGGGCAGCGCGGGCAGCTCCCACGGCCAGGCACGGCCCTAAGTTATCATCCTGCGCCGCCCGCCACGGCTCTCCTTTCCTCTTCCCCTCCGGGGGCGGGCGGAGGAGGGCTCTCTCGAACCCGCTCCTAGCCGCTCTGCCGGGACCTCTCTCGCTTTCTCCTCCTCCTCCTGGCCCGGGGAGGGGATGTGGGCAGGCGGGGAGCCGAGCCCTCCTCCCGCGGGCCTCTCCCCGTGCCGGGCGCGGGGGATGCGGTGGCTGCTGTCCCGTGGCCGGCCGCGGGCAGGGCCAGGGGAGCGGGAAACGGGAGCGGCCCTTCCGCGCTGAGCCTGCCCTGAGCGCCAGCCCTGCCCGGCCCGGCCCGTCCCGTCCCGGCGCACAGACCTGGGAGGACACTTTATCGGCGGCTTTTGACTTTTAGTTACGTGTGGGAAGGGGAAAGAGGTTCGAGGGAGGAAAGAGAAAAATCACACTAAGGCGTCGGCACTGCGCACTGGCCTTTATCCACGGTGCCTCAGCAGCAGCTGGTGGGAGTTTTTACCAGCTGACTCACGGCGAAACACTCCATTTTCTGCCTGAATCCGTGGGCCACGTTTATACCCATCCCTGTGCTTAGCCTGGGAGAGCACAACATCTGCCGGCTCCTCACGTCTGTCTGGTACGCCAGCTCTGTTGGTGGCGGCCGTGGTGCTTGGGACAACCCCAAAGGTGGCAGCCAAAAAAATGAGGTTTCCGATGGAAAGCATTAGGCACTGGCACCCCCACGCGCGCCCTGGCAGTGGTGTGCTGTAACGCACGTTCGCCTCTGTGGATTTTTCTATCCCCTTGTGGTAGCGTAGGTCTCACCGGCAAGGATTGGAAAATGCCAGTCTCTTGATCTGTGGTTTATGCTCTGCACGTTCCGGAGAAATATGCAGTTACGGGTCATGATGGATAGACAAGGAATACAGAAGAGAAGATAATCTAGATTGAAAGATTTAGTCTAAAGTCATGAGTAAACAAATGTTGTAAATAAATGCAAAAATTTAAAGAACAAATAATAAGAGAATAATTAAATTATTGCTGCTGAGCGTGACATGAGTCTTTACAGCATCACTTTAGGTTGGGATTTAAGACCAGACTTTCTGGATATGGGATTCCTCAGGCAGCATGAAAGGCTGCCACAGGTCACTACAGGTTGTGTATGCACTGATGCATTTTATGGTGGGACCCTTGGTCCTGATCCTTGCTATCCCAAGGTGAGATCATATTGAGTACAAAAGCAGTCCCTTCATGCCTGTCAGCCTATTTCTTGTTGTTGCAGAAAATAGGCATAAAGTATAAACATCTAGTCTTGATATGAGGTCAGGACAGGACTGGGGCATCTTCTGAGGAAAGTATCTAGTCCCACAACTCAGATGCTGCCATGACAAATTCCATGAAGACCAAGAAGTAAAAGCCATTACCTGAGCCTCACAGCCTGTATGTGGTGCTATGTTTTCATCCTTCCGTCTCCCATTTGCAGTATGTTTGCAATTGCTCTTTAAAGTGTCCAGTTAATTATGAACCCTTTTCAGGCACTGCAGCACTATGTGAGTGCTAGTTCAGCACATGACCTGATACTGGTACTGTGTGAAGCCACAAACCCTTTACCAATCCTGATGTCAACTCTTCTGATGCTGCTTCGAACTTAGCAGGTATTTCCTGGTTTTCTCACCTCTTGGAATATGGAAACAACAAGGTTTTACTTTGTGCAAGGGGAAAAGGGAAAATTGGCCTGTTTTTTTTTTTTTTTTCTGCAAAGTCTTTTCCTTTGTTGATAAGGGAAAAAGTACAAAATATTAAGAGAAAAATAAGAAGACAAATTTTAAAATCCCTCTGAATTTCAATTTTCTGTGTTTTTTGTTTTGTTTTGTTTGTTTGTTTGTTTGCTTACACTTGGGGTTAACTTAAAGGGTAAGCTGGAATGAACAAATATCCTTTTCCTGTGTTTTGGAAATGCTGAAACGGGATGAGTAGGACATTTTATCATTGTGCAATACTCCCATAAACTGATCTTCACCCATCCAAGGACTCCTTCCAGGCAGCGGTGGATACTCCAAAAAGTGAATTGCTGGACTTTCTGCCGCTGGCCTGCCAGCCTCTGCAACCCACTGTTTTGTGGGGCTCTGGTTCACCCCAGGCCTCCAGGAGCTGAAGCACAGCTCAGGCTTCATCTTTCCTCTGGATGGTGCTCCAACGTGTTTACGCAGTGGTTGGTGATTAGAGGAGAAGCAACAGTAATATTTGTTCCTTTCTCTTGTCAAAGCACATCACCTCTTCGAATAAACTGTTCATATCTGTATCGATGCCAGGTGACTCACAAATGGCTTGAGTATAGCACATCTGAGTGGAAAGATGGTGCACACAGCAGTGTTGTGGAGTAACGAGAGCCTGTGCTGGGATGGGAAGTAAGCCAGTTGCTCAGTCACTGAGTCCACCACATAAAAATGGTGTGTAAATCATCAAGAAATGATGTGTAGATCAGGTTTAGCACTGCATATTCAGCAAACAGTAACTGAAGGTAAATTAAGGGTTAGATATGTAGTAACATCAAACTTTCAAACACAATGCTTAAAGCAAGGCAAGAAAAGACGATTCTCACATTACTCTTAAGCTACTTGTTTAAGGAAAACACCTGTGCAAGTTTGGAGAGCCTAACCTGGGATGAATTGTGCTTACACCTAGTGGTATTGGCCAAACCTGTGGCACTACGTATCCCAAAACTGTCGGTTACAATCCCACAATTATAAGAAATGGTCTGTAAGTCAGTGGGCTATGCTTTAAAACCTGTTTTGCTTTCATAGTTTTGGAGTGCTCAGGATTCACATTAACAAGATTTCTTCTGCAATGGAGTAACAGCAGAGAAACTTAAAGATATTGAACAGAAGCTGAAAGTTTTTATGTAATTCCCATGAGCTGAGTTTTACAAACAGATATAGCAGCAGAAAGATAACAAACAGTTGGGTGGGAGCCTCTGAAGAATTGTGCATTTGTTTGCTAAATTGTTTATTTAAAAGCAGCTTAAAGCCTTTGTATTTGAGTATATATTGGCAGAGGTAAGTACCACCCTTGGAAAGTTTCACTATAAAAACACGTGGAAAGTATGCCACACCCCACTGGTCAAGAGCTAAAAAGCTCTTCTCATATCATTGACTGGGACTTTCCCTGCTGCTAGTAAACTGCTTTTTAACCAATACAGGCAAGCTAAATTATTGCAAGGCAGTGCCATGAGGAATGCATGTGGCACCCCTCTGCTTTCTGTGCAGTCACATGAGGAATCCAAAATTCTGGATATTTATACTAAAACCTGACAAAATGTAATCTATGATAAATAAAAACAAGAGTTAACCTTATTTTTAAAAGCCTGTAAAATCTAGTGTTTGTTAGGCTTTTCTAGCCAAAAATTTTGTCAATGTAGACACTCCCAAGAATTTAGTCCTTCCTTTTCATTTGTAAATAAAACTGTGCACAAAGGGTTTGAGAAAGCATGAATATTTGTATCTAAACTCATATCTGACCTCTCCATGTCCACACAGTCAAAGTATGCAAGGTTGGAAATAAGAGACAGGCAGGCAGCAAATTCAGCTTTCAACTGGTACAAAATACACATGCACAGGTCTGGCTTTAGCTTTTGAATACAAAAGGGAAGGGTATGTTGCTTTTGTTGTCTACTGCAGTACACCTGCATCTCCTTTTTATGGAGCCTTCTGGAGGAAAGGAGGTGAAAGGAAATTGGCTTTAAATCACTCTGGATGATGCATGGATCCTACAAAGTATCACCCTTAAGAAACAGAAGCAAACTGTTTTGAAAAGCCTGAGGAACCAAGAGCCAAAGGCTAGATTTACTGGATAACTTGAACTAAAATGTGGACTCTACTGGTTTTCAGGGTCACTGGAGCAAAGCACTAAACCCAGGTGATGTCTGTGGATTGCTCTGTGCTCCAATTTCTCCCTGCCACCCATTAATGTCTCCTTCCTGTCCAGAGCTCTTCCTTTGTTGTCACATGGCTGTTTCTGACCGTCCTTCATCTCACTGCATTTTGCTGGGTATCTGCTCTCTTATTTCTTCTGCCATTAGTCTGAATCCAGCCTCTGATGTCCAATATCTCTTGAATTTGAAGCTCTCTCCAGAGCCCTTCCCAGTGCCTCACTCTTTTCTTCAACTGTGCACCTTTTCTTCAAATCAAAGACTAAAATTGAAAAAGGAGAGATGTTCTAAGCATCACTTAATGCTGATAATATACCTAGTGAGCTCTTTGATAGCTTGGGCCACTAAAAGCTAAGCCTTAAGGTATGACACTGCCTTTAAGGCTAGAAGGAACTACAGGATTTTCTGGCCCAAGACACTGTATTAGCTTGGCCTTTTAGATGCCACACATGCTGGAGCTTGAAATCATTATTGAACTGTTATGTGAACAGGCTGGTTGCTTAGAGATCAGATAACCAGTTTTATTCTTCTTCTCAGAGTCATCAGCCCTGATTACGTTTGAAGTATTTTTTACGGCTTGGGGTTTTGTCAGTATGCGAGTATCATATATCGACCAAAAAATGCCTTTAGCCTGATGATTGCGTGGAACAGTTTGAAATTGGCATCCACCTAAATGCTAAGGATGAAAACACCTTAGACACAGAGAAAAGATCCCAAATACATTACTGATATAATAACTCCTGATTTGACTTGTTGTGGTTTTTGAAAGCTTGGAGTTATCATTATTCCATTTTAACAATTAGCTTCTTCCTATCATAAGAAAGTGAAGCAAATCTAATTTTATCATAGTCTAATTTACTAGGCCACTTTTGTAATATTTATATGATCCTAAAATAAAGATTTCCCATGTTGGATATTGCCAGAAACATCTGTCAAATTACTCCTGATTCTCCTTTGTTCCAGAGGACTTATTTTAATATTAACATGCTTAATATTATGGAACCACCCAGAGGCCTTAGTCGGATCTAGGACTTTAAGAACTATAAAAATAACTGTAAAGACATGGTACCACACATCAGACAAAATCTGTTCTGCCCTTTGCAGATGAGACGTATCCCATCTGGCTTCCTGTAAAGGGGACAGGCATACATGTTTTGAACTAGCAGAAAGAAGGCAAGAGGCTTTCAGTGTGAACAGCCTGCTGAAAATGCCAGGATTTGATGAGGCGAGACAGCAGCCAAAATGGCATTATTCCTCATTTCCTACTAGTCTGCAGGAGGTATGTAGATACACACAGACACACATATGCACATGCACATACAGAAGCATATATATGTATCTGTGTGTGTGTGTTTTTATGTGTATATACACCACAAGAAGTCTCGTGGAATCATAGAATGGCTTGGGTTGGAAGGGACCTTAAAGATCATCTGATTCTAATCTCACCGTCATGGGCAGGAATGTCACCCACAAGAACAGGTTGCTCAGGGCCCCATCCAAATTGGTCTTGAGCATCCTGCCAGGGATTGGGCATCCACAGCTTCTCTGGTCACCCTGTCCAAGCGCCTCTGAGTAAAGAATTTCGTCCTAACCTAATCTCTTGTCTTTTCGTTTAAAACCATTACCCCATGTTCTTTCAGTATCTGCCCATGTAAAAAGTTACTGTCCCTCTTTTTTGTAAGCCCCCTTTAGGTACTGGAAGAATCCAGTGAGGTCTCCCCAGAGCATTCTCTTCTCCAGGCTGATCAACCCCAACTGTCTCATCCTGGCTTTTTAGAAGAGGTGCTCCAGCCCTCTGATCATCTTCATGCCCCTCCTCTGGTCATGGACCATGAACAGGTCCATGTCTTTCTTGTGCTGAGGACTCACTCCAGAGCTAGACACAGCCCTCCAGGTGGGGTCTCACACGAGTAGAGTAGAGGGGCAGAATCACCCCTCTTGACCTGCTGGCCACACCTCCTTTGGTTCAGCCCAGAATGTGGTTGACTTTCTGGGCTGCAGGTGCATATTGACAGGTTGTGTCCAGTTTTTCCTCCACCAGAACCGCCAAGTTGTTCTCTGCGGGGCTGCCTTCAATGAGTTCTCCCAGTCTGTACTCATCTCTGGAATTGCTCTGACCCTGATGCAGCACCTTTCACTTGGCCTTGTTGAACCTCACGAGGTTCTTGTGGGCCCACTTCTCAAGGTTTTCCAGGTCCCTCAGGATGGTATCCCTTCCTTCAGTCATGTCAGCTGTACTGCTCAACTTTGTGTCACCTTGGTGACTCAGTCTCACTTTCCATGTAATTGATGAAGATATTGAAGAACACCAGTCCCAAGACAGAGCCCTGGGGGACACCACTCATCACTGACCTCCACCTGGACATAGAGCCATTGACCACAACTCTGCCCACATCCAGAGAAATCTCATTCTTCCGTTTCTCAACAGGCAGAGAGGGGAGATTTGTGTCCCAAGGTGAGCAGGAGCCATGTGATAAAGAGGGATGTTCAGTGCTAGAGCACTAAGAGAAGTTGATCTTGTGCAGGTCCTGAGCAGCCCTGCTGGGCCATTTCAGTGCAATGCTAAGACATTATTGAGGAGCAGCTTCTACCTTTTGGAAGTGAAAGCAGTGCTACCTAGCAAGCCTCTCACATTCTGCATACATTTCACTGAAATGTTTTTCCCATCTACCATGCCCCAAGGGCACCTGCATCTCGCATCCTGCTGGGTACGTGTTGCAGGATCTGCTCCACCACACCCAGCTGTTCAGCCTGATGAGGGATTCATAGAGGCTGTGTCAGGTATGTAAGGGACTGGTGTGGGAAGGAGGCTGCAACACTGTGGAATACATACCTTTGATTGGTGTCTCTTGTGGAAAGAAGCCTGTTCAGAGAGTAGAGGGCTGCCATGTCCTTTTCTCCACCACCTGAACAGCCATGTCCATTCTATGACCCCGTTTGCATGCAGATGCTGTGTCAGTTGAACCAACAGTTGTGGTGGCCGGGGGGCCAGGGAGCCCAGGTACAGAGGGAGCCCACTGGTGGGCAGGCTCCAAAGTGCAAGACTCCCCTTTACCTCAGTGAGAAAGGCCTCTCCCATTGACCCTATGGAGATTCGGTCTGTCTGACTGGCCAACAGACAGATGCCCCTTGCATCCCTTAAGAGGATGTAATCCAGCCCCCACTCCGCCCCCTCCTTATTTCCATTGGTTGTTCTTGTATTACCTCACTCCCTCCTGTATCCCTTTATAAGGCTATCCCAAACAGAAGTGTGTCCCTTTTGCTGCTTTGCCTCCTCGTTCCCCCTTTGCCCCCTTGCTGCCCTGGTCCCTTGGTCCCTTCCCCCCTTGCCTTCCCCTTTCCCCTGCTCCTTTGCCTCCTCAGACTGCGTCGAAACAGATAAGTAATAAACTTCGGTGCTCCAGCAAGGGCCGCCTCTGACTCTTTGCCTCTAGTGATGCCTGAGCTGGCTAGCTCAGTGTGAGTGGCTGCGTGTCTCCATCGCACGGGTGAGAGAGCTGGCTTGCGAGGTGCCAAGAAGCACCGCCAGGGGTTCCTTAGCCAAAGGTTCCCCTTGGGATAAGCGGCAGTTCCTCCACCAACACCCCACACGGCAATATTCAGACCCCTGGCGAATGAGCCAACTGGCCTGTTAAGCCTCAGGAATGGTGGATTTGGAAATTGGTACTACTGTAACTAGTAATAAACTAGATAAAAACTAGTCAAGGTGTAGGACAGCTGTAAATTAAAGACATAAAGCTTTCAGGTAGCTGTAGTTAGCTTATAGGCATGGTACTAGTGAAAAATACCACTTTGCAAATGCTTAATAACTAGTAATATTTGAGATGTAAGGAATAGCCATACAGAGCTATTGATCAGCATTTAGAGCTTTCAGATCTGGAAATTTCAAATTTAGTAATCTCAAATAACTGAAAAAGTGCTACCACAGTCGGTGGAGAAAGTCTGCCATTTCTAGGACACCAAGAACATCCCAAAATGTGTCAGTAGGTAAATAGATCAGTGAAGTCCATGCTCAAAAAAGCACATTATTTTCCACTAACTGTAGAAGTCATAAGTGATTAATGCAGAGGAAGGTGTTTCCTTGGTGGTATCCAAAGCTCGGCAAAATAAACTTGCCCCTTAATATCTTGCCCAAGCCAGTCCACAGCAGAACAACCAACACTCCACTGTAAAAGACAAGGTTGAACTGGATGGGGCACTCACATTACAAGACGCGTGCAGGAGAAACCCCAGCTGTGTAAAAATCCTGTGGCCACTCAGCTGTGCCTGGCACGCCTGCCAAAAATTATAATACACAGTGGCAAGTTGTCCCCTTAAGCAGTGGGAAATCAGAGACAGCGCTTTGCCTACTTAACCTCCCCACTTGCAGAAATACTTTTTTTTAATGTCCAAGGCATTTACTGGGGGAACTCCATAAGCATTGCTTCAGTCCATCAACTAACATACTCATACACAGGGACACTGCAGAAAAGGAAATGCAGGAAAACCTATGCAATTAACTGCAGGAGTAAAAGCAGACAGATGCTATTTATAGAAACTGCAGTTTGTGAGGAAACAAAAGTTAATGTCCTTACTGCGGCGCTGCCAACTCTTCCTATTTCATGGTGAGTCTCACAGTATTTGCTGCTGTTCTTAAAGCTGAATATCCTTGCATAATGGGATCTTGCAACAATCTTAGCTTGCTAAGGCAAAAAAACATGGTTGGGAAAAACTTGAATATAGGAACCCCAGAAGCAGAAAATAAAGAGGAGAATATAAAAAGAATTAAGTTAATGCTTTTAGAAACACTGTGATTCTTAAAGCAATTCTATGATTTTTTTAAATCCTGGTAATTTTTAACACCAAGCACTTGGAAGTGATTCTATACGTACAGGAGCCGCTGTGGGATTTCCTGTATGCATGGAGTCAAAATATATTTCACATCTCTCTAAAAAGAAAATACTGTCTCAGGATATTGTTCCTGAATGCCAAATTGGGTGTCTCTTCAAATTAAGAGATATTTAATGACTCATCATACTTATATTTTGCTATATCTAGATTTCTTAAAAGCTTTGCCCAAAAAAGCTAATTAAAGATGCTTGAATGAGTTTTTACAAGAATTTGTCTGAGGAGAGCTAGTGATGCCTTCCCTGGAGAATTAACAAAGGGAAGCTGGGGCGCTTCTATTTGGTTGTTAGTCAGGATTGCTTGAAGAGAAAGTTGTGCAAGCCAATGTTTTCTTGCTGGCTAGTCACTATAGTCAGATTTGCCTCTGGATTTTGGGACTCTGCACGGCAAAACAAGACTTCCATTCAGCTCAGATGCGGGTATGCAGAGAAAAGAAGTGGCTGCAGGCTCTTACTCCTTCTGGGAAGCCGAGTGCTGCTTTCAGTCTGCTGCAGGTCTAGGGCAGCACTGATTGATTGTCTCTTGCCTCGAGCTGACTCAGAATGACCAGGCTTAGTACCAAATGGTGTAAATGGGCTGTAAACAACAAGATTTGAAAAGAAAAGGAAGAAAAAACCTCAACAGCTGGAAAGGGTGACTTTCCCGCCTTTGGGGAACTCATCTGTAAGTAGAACTGATTGGAAAAAAATCTGGTTCATTGAGCCTGGCTGCTTTGTTGGAAATCTAGTAGTCTGGAGAGCTTTTGCTGAAATTAAGGCAGCATTTTCAGTGGTACCTGCTGGGTTTTTCAGGAGTCTTGTGATATTGCTTTATGGGGGGGTTTGCCCAGTCTGCTTTTCCACTTGCCCCGACGGCAAGGGATGCCCTAATGTGTGGGATCTCTGGCTCTGCAGCACTCATCCTGGTGGCTGGGGCCGTTCTAGCGGCTCTGGAAGCTTGCAGCCCTTTTAATGTGTCTGCTAGTATCAACCGAGAAACTGGCAAATTCAGTATTTTAGTAACTCACATCCTGAAAAATATTTCAAGTAAAGCAGTGCTTTGGGACTAGTTCAGACTATCTATAAAATAATATAACCCAAAGTAGAAAATGACTTGTAATAGAGCAACACAAACTTCTGACTAGTCCTGTTTTTAATATTCTTGTCCAAATTCATGGCTGAATGCCAAGATCCAAACATTCAGTTGTTTGCTACATACTTTAAGAACACTGTGATGTATGTCAAACTTGCTGTCTATGTTTATATTATATGCCACTCACCATAAGAATAACTCATACTTTTGGCCTACTAAAACTAATGAACTTCAGTGGAGACTTGCTTTTGACAACAGTATCTAACCAGGTGTTTCTGCAATGCTAGCATAGATGTGATCTGACTTCTACTGAAGGGGGTTGAGAGACCAATTCCAATTGACAAATTCCCTATCATTTCCCAACAGATTGAAAACCTATAAAGATTCAGAGAGACTCATTCTTTGTTTTTTGGTGTTTTGTTTGGTTCTTTTTCCTGGTGTAATCCTCCGTGTATGGTGATTGATCTTACTGTTGTGTAGACCTCTCTATGATGTAGCAAGCAATAGCTAGTCAAGGCTGTATGGCAGTAGAGCATATGTAAGCATCAGTTACATCAGGAAATGTATGTCACAGCAACAGCTGAAAGATGACTTCTAATTCAGCATTCACTAATGCAGTAAATATTAAGACTGTATAAGACTTATGTATAAGACGGTATATTAAAATGTGAGGGGAGGCTTTTTATAATCAACTAGCTTTTGCTGTGTTTGGAAAAACAGAGGATTACTGCTGGCTCTCTTCTGATCTGGAAGTAACTCTCAGTGGTGGAAAAAATTAATATTCCTTCCACCCTGTTGTCCAGAAGCTGAAACTTCCAACCAGTTCCCCATAACAGTGCTTCCATGGTGCTGTGCTGGTTTATTGACTTGGGAAATTTCTGCTTTGTCAGCAGTGTCAGTGATCCATGTTTCTTTCCTTTCCCTATTTACTCTTCCCTGCTGGCCTTAATTTAAACAGGTTTTTGTTGTCTGTGTTTTTATATTATCAGGTAACACTACTAATCCCTACATGAATGAGAGTGACCATAAATAGGCTATACATATAATACAGCACAATATAAACACACATACATGCACCCATTGTATGTATACACAGCCTGTGTGGACACACACTGGACCGATGTCTGCAGAGTGTACAGAGATGTAGTAATCTGCTGTGTGTAGTGATGTTATTGTAATCTGAGAGATTTCTGTAGGCCATTGCTTTCCCCTAGTAATTTTGTTACATTCATTAAGTGAAAGCTATCATTTCATACTGCAGCTCAAGCTCCTGTATGCCTTGCTTGCAAAAAAAGCAGTGGACTTGAGATAACTAATGTTTTAAATAAATAAGATGTGGGAAGCCAGAAGGAATGCCAGTGAAAGGGTGGCATATCAACAGTAGTTAGAAGAAATCTGAAGAGCAGCCAGCATAATAAATTTAAGGGGTGGAGGAGAACTGCAATGGCAACACAATGTTTTGATCAAAATAAAGCAATTTTGACGTGTAATAAAGCACTGGCCCATGATTTTTAAAGACCCATGCATTCAACAACCACAGGCTGCCTTTCAAGTTTACAGGCTAATATATCGTCATATTAAGAAAGGATATAGTTTATAATTCTCTTTCAACAAAACATTGGATAGCTAACACAGCAATGAAAACCAGACTTTTTAAAAAACCACAAACTCTGGTGAGTACTGTTTATTCTGTTTATTCTTAATTTGTTGATTTTTTTATCCACTGTTACTCACTCTCTGCTTGGTTACAACAGGAAAATCTCTCTGCCCTTCTGCTTTCTGACCCTCCTTTCCTGTTCCTCTAACTCCGTTTTTCCTAGCACAGACCTTGGCCAGCAGCATGACAAACTGTTGCAAGGTATGTGCATCAATCAGGGGAGTGCTGAAGTGTGATCTGCAGCCAGCATAGCTGTGCCAGCAGAACCCCCTAGTACGGATTAAGACATATCAGCAAAAGTGCTCTTTTACAGGATGACTTCTTTTTTTTCTCGAAAGGGCTGCAACATGCTCTATCAGCAGAAGTGGAGTTTTCAGAGTCTAATGTGCAACTGGAGTAGGAACACTGGGCCCAAATGTAGCCTATCAACACCAAGCTACCTCATACAGCACTCGGCATAAATTTGGCTTTCTGCACTTCGGAGGTTAATAAAAATATCTCCTAAACTCATACCATGGCCTTGGCTCTCTGCCCTCTTCCTCACTCACTCTCCTGCTTTGGCCTCTGTCATTCCTCTCAAACTTATCCAAGTTTCTGAATTTCACCTCACCACCATTTATTCTGTGTACTCTGATCTTTATTGTCACATTCTCCACACAATTTTTGGTACCTCCTGCCTGCCCTTAGGAAATTATTTTCCTATTTCCTAGATATGAGCATTTTTGTATCAGACTGCTAATGCAAGGCATATAAAAGTGAATAATTTTGTTCCATAAACTCCCCTAATAAACAGAAGAAAAATAGCACATTTGTCTCAAACCAGGACAAGGTCTTTTTTGTCATCTAGTATTTGGAATGCTGGAACTTATTTTCATGCAATCAGTTCTAAATTCCTGCTTTAGTATTTATATGCAAACTGATATTCTCAAATAATAATACAATCTGAGTATCTGGGAGCTTAAGGATTATTATTTTTTGTCACCTGTCATTAACAGAACAATCTGGTTGAAATCCTACAGCACTTATTTGTTCTCTGTCTAAAACCAGTGAAAACCACCTAATCCCTCTTCAGCTTCCAAAGCTGTGGCTATTTCAATGAGGAGAGAGGGTGGCAAGAGGAAGCACCCAGACTCTAGCTGCAGTTCCACTAGTGGTGCCTATTTATACTGAAATGATCAACAATTTAGAGAATGCCACTGGAGCAGGAGAGTTATGCTTCAGTGCTAAGAAACCATTCACCACGGGAGAGCTGATTTGGGATGGAAAAGATGTCTCACGCTATCAGAGGGACAGAGCAGCTTCAGGTTCTGCTGTGCATGCAGAGTGAGCCTGACGGGTTACACTTGTGCTGGTACACTGAGGAATTAATGTCTGAGTGAGTATCTAAGAGCCCAGAAAGCAGAGAGTGCTTAATGAAGGATCTATTGTCATGACACAGTGGTCACTGACTGCTAGGCCTGAAATCCTACCGTTTAGCAGGTGTGCGTGAAGCTTTGAGGTTTTTTTTGGAAACTGGGAACTTACATGAGAATATGTTATGTAAATATCAAGTGACTCAGTTTGACTGATGCAATCCTTGGTGCAGAACTCTGTCTTCCTTGACTCCTCTGTGCTTAAAAACAAAGCAGAAATAAACTGTGGGCATATAATCACCTGGAATACTTAATTTTTGGCTCAGTTTTGGTCCCCAATATTGTTTTGGTTGGTGCCACCTACCAGTCTTTCAGGCAATGTTTGGCCAATGGTTTGGAGCATAATGTGTACCAGATATTTGGGAGGGGATTATGAAGGGGACAGTTAAGCTCTTCAAAAGTGAATACTACTCTCCTAATAGCCTGCAGAGATTGGGCCCTGGCATATTTTATTGATTATTATACAAGTAGTGTCTGAGGCTGAATTTTTGTCCTTTCACACTTCTGTTTAACCCATGAGTTTTATGTCTTTCATTTCTATCCCCTTCTTCACCTAACTAATTTTCTTTGTCTGCACAGCGAACAAAGAAACTAATTTTTCTTACCTGCAGACAACTTTTGCCCTAATTCTCATGTCCATGTAACACTGAGCAGAATTAGGTAGTACACTAACTTGTGGCAGATACCTGCCTATCAAAGAATAAAACAAGCTCAGGAAGCACTTGCTGATCTTCTGTTGGACAAACCAGTCCTTTAATCTCTTTGCAGATAGAATATTCTTTGCAGCTCTTTGACCATCACACAAAAAATCACTGATGTACTTCATTTCCACATCCTTAACAAATGGTGGCACAGCTGGGAACTCATCTTTCTGCTCCAGATGTTTCTCTCCACTTTCTTCCTACTATATAAAATTCTCTCTTTTTTTTTTTTTCGGTAGTGGTGATTTTATTCACCTTGCAGAAAACTTTAGGTGGGATTTGTTGGTTGCCCTGCAAATTAAGGAGTCCAAAAGACCCTAGGAGAAGGTCAAAATAAAGCTTTGAGCTGGTATTTAATTAGCATTCATCAACAAACAGATTTTAAAGCAAATATTAGTACAGGCTTACTAATAAAGGGAAGTGTTTGTGTAATGTCACTCCCACTCATTTTCACCTTGAGGTATTTTAGGAATTGATGACCTGGAAAAGTGAGCAAGCAGTAAGTACTCTACAGACTGTGGGCAGTAGGAAAAACTGTTTGTCTAAATTCAGTGTTGTGACAACTTTGTGATAGAGACATCAGGCCCCGGTGTCCTTGGAGTGTAGGTGGGTGAGTGAGTCACTTATTGCTGTCCTGACATGCCATAAGTAGGTGGCTGTTCTCTGTTGTCAGAGTATGGTCCTTCAATTTTTATTCAGTGAGAGACATCACCATTTAAACATGGATCTATTTTGGCTCACACTTGAATACCTGGTGTCATTTTTCATTCTGAGTAAGGAGCTTCTTAAAAACAATATGCTTTAGACCTGTCTACTGCCAGTTCCATACTCTTGAACCGTTTTGTCTGCTGTAAAACAGTGCAAGGTGTCTGAATGCAGATGATATGGTTGGGAGCAAAATTACAGCCAAAAACTACCTTGGGCAAATGCTGTGCTATAACTGTCTTTTATCACTGGTCATGCTCCCTATGACAGAAGCCATGCAAAGGAAAAGATGTAGGAAAAATGAGTATCACAATGGTTAATGCGCTTACCTTATTCCAGACATCATTTCCTCAGAAGACTAGAAAAATGTGCAGATGGAAGAAACCTGGTATTGCTGCTCTCTAAATGGGACTTTAGACAGGGTTCCCTGTCTGTTTAGACAAATAGGTTCCCTGAAATGGTTTTAGTTACTTAGGAAAATCTTTTAAGAATTATTAGCACATTATATTGAAAGGAACATCAGAGTTTCTAGTTGCCTCCAGTGAACTGCTGCAGAGCCTTTTGCTAAGGAGCAAATGACTAAATGATTTCCAGAGGTCCCTTCCAACCCCAGACATTCTGTGATTCTGTGAGATACTGGCCACTAACAAACATGTGGCTGAGGGGGCTGTTGCAGGGCTGTTCGGGAAGGGTTCACTAACTGAAGGTCTTCTGGTACCTTTATTAAAAATGAAATATTCATCCACACTAACAGATATTTTTGCTACAAACCCAAATTCTTAATTTTGTGACAGGCTGAACAAAGCTGCTGAAAATTTAGGACAAAGTCCTAGAAATGTCTGAATCATTAGCATCCTAATCAGCCAGTCACAATATGACAGATTGAAGGACCTGTAGTCAAGCTGAAAGTTACTTGTTCAAAACCATCATTCCTCTTTCTGAGAGTCCTCCCTCCTGACTCTGCTGCTAGGGTGGTGGGTGCAGACCCCAAAAGCAGCACCCATTCTACAGCCCAGGTGAGTTTCAGGTTCAATAACTGGTTATCTGGCTTTGGGGTAATTTTTCTTCCTGTTCATGGGGAAGGAAGAATTTGTATTATACTTACTTTATCCTCCCTATTGTTTTCAGTAGAGAACTTTCCTTGGATATGCCCAGTTGCAGACCCATTTCTGTATTTCAGCCAGCACAGCCTGGGCTAGGAGCTGCTTGGCCTTGTTCCAAAGTGGAAGGGCCTTTCCCTGTTCCCTAGATATGCATCTCTGCTGCACTGGCATCCTGGTCCTCAAGGGCTGCAGGCATGGCCACTACCTCTGAACACATTCAGCCTTCCCTGAGCAGTCTCTTTGCTCTTCCATTTCTTTCTTCCAGCTCCCCTGTTTTACTTACCATGTACTGCAGTCACTTCACTCCCCCTCATCAATTCAACCCTAGCCATGGGCAGTTTGCTTCTTGCTAAAGGCTGCAAGCATCTGGCCTCCTTTGCTTTCTCATGGTTCCTGTTTTTCTTGCACTCAAGAGAGTTCACTTTGTTCCTCCTTTTCAGAAGAAAAAGCCTCTGAGAATTTGTACCTATACACCTATTCTTCCTAACGCTGCTAGCTCAGCTTACAGCCTTAAAAACCATAGTTAAATGGTACTGTCTTTGAAAGATATGGGCAAAATTGAGTTTGGTACAAGAAGTCAAAACACTATTAATGTTAATAGATTTATACCATGGAAAAATTAGTCTAAATTGTCTGTTTCCCATTAATAATAACCATCCAGAATAGATGTGCACTCTGTCCAGCTACACAGCTCATTCATCCTCATTGCCTGTGTCTCATGTGGCAGAATGTTCTTTTAAAAGATTTCAGTGATAAAAAATGTTTCCATTTCTAGTAATACTCCATTGTTTGCAAGTTTGTACAATTCAGCATACTTTTGGTAGGCTTCTAAGGATTAGTTCCTGCATTCTGCATGCTTATTTTAGTACAAAAAGACTGTTTATGCATATTTCCTAAGTTATAGTTGAATTTGCTGCTAGATATAAATCCCTAAAAATACACATTATTTTGAAAACAAGTAACGTAAAGAATGTATGTATAAGTGACTATTTAATGTTTTGCTCCAGTTTTTGGTCAAAAACTGAGGGTGAGCATAAATGGCATTTGGAATAGAATTAGAAATTACATTAGACTTAGAATTGAAAGTACAACTTTCTTATCTTTCTAAGATCCAATGTGGCAAATGTGATAATAAAACTGCCTCATTTTCTGATACTTCTTTTTAAACATTTCCTTCACTTGAAAAAAATGCATGTGATTTTTAAAAATCGGTTTAGTGACCAAGTGAGTTACATGCATGCAGAATTAAAAAAGAGAAACCCTTGTTCAATTTATTGGCTGCCTGAGATTTGAGATCGAGCTTTGCAAGCAACCTGCCTGTCTCAAGGACAGCAGGATATTGCATGGTCTTCACCAAAAAAGGGAGTATTCTGGATCATGGTTGAATACTTCTGGTCAAGGAAGTTTCCAAGAAGTCTGCTTTTAACCTGTGCCTGCTCTCTAGGTGAAATGGGTACTCTGCCTTTCACTTTCTGAACCTAATCCCACCCACACACCATAGTGGACAAGGTTTTGTAGAACAATTGCG
Source organism: Cnemophilus loriae (assembly GCA_013397755.1). Taxonomy (NCBI): domain Eukaryota; kingdom Metazoa; phylum Chordata; class Aves; order Passeriformes; family Corvidae; genus Cnemophilus; species Cnemophilus loriae. The sequence goes on along the minus strand of VZTF01002826.1, from coordinate 1,187,355 downwards.
GAACAATTTAAAGGAGTTTTCTTCCTTGTTTTCATTATGGATCTCTAAGGATGGAAGTCCTTGCTCTGTCACTAGTGACAGGGTCTACCAGGGCTGGGTCATCTTCCTGTCCCACCAGTTCTTGACCTCATCTGGTTTCCTAATTAGCTCCTTAGGTGTTACCTGGCATGGGGACCACCTCTCACTGTGGATGAGTGTAACAGCATATTGCACAAAGGGTCCTTAATCTTCTTCAGTACAGCCAGTTTGTATTTCAGTACCACCAGTCTAAGAGTTTAAGACAAAAACTCAGTTACTGCTGGAGCCCGTGGGCGCTCATGTTTGTACATGGCACTCATCTGTGATATTTGTGCTGCTCCTTCCTTCCCTAGCCTCTTGTCCCTGTTCCTTTGCTGTAGGTCACCTGCCCCAAAACCGAGATGGCTGAGCAGTGCATGTGAGCTTCAGCAGAAGCCTGGTTATGTAACTCAGCCCCCCACCCAGCAGCTGCCTTTATCTTGATATATCAGGGAAGATCTTGGTGCTTTCTTCTGCTAACCAGCCTCAGCAGAGAGGTGGTGACAAGCACTGGGGACAAGATGGGGTGGGAACACCTCAGGGATCTACATCTGTCTGCTACCTAAGGTCTATACCCTTCATCAGTGTTTGTACTGTGTCTAGTCTGGAGGCAGCACAGGAAGCAGCAGAGCTTCAGAGCTTCATGCAGCTACAACAGCAAATCCACTTCTGGCCCATGCAAAACAGTGGTTTGTCACCTGTAAACATAAGAAGAAAAGTGACAGGAGAGAACAGAGCCAGCTGAGAACCCAGGAGAAATCCAGAGAAAATCACAACTCACACAGTTGTCCAGAGAAACCACTACAGATACTTCAGGCAAAATGATTCTGCTTTTTCTCCTATTTAACACCTCTTGGGAGCACATGGACCACTGGCTTCAAAGTAGCTGTAGTAGTTCTACTAGTAGTACATTACTGATAGTAATGGACATGGTGATTCAGTGAACAGCAGTGGGAGAACAGAGAAACATACAGAAGCAGTGGTCCAAAGATAGGGGATGAAAACATTCAGAAAGCTACATTTATAAATAAATGCTACCGAGAGACATGTATATGAACCTAATCCATTGACAAGAGTGGACAAAGCTAACTATTCCCCCGATACATCACTCAGGATCTGCTTTGATAAAGCAGGAATATAGCTGGCTTTGTGCAAGATGTTGGCTGCAATATGGAAGCATACAAAGGAGAATAAAGCATTTAAAATTCAAAGCTGTCCATGTAAGAGGCAGTGTAGCATGAATGGCCTCATTTGGAGCAGATTCCCATTGATGAGGTTTGGAAGGAAAAGCTGTCAGACTTGTGTTAATTTGAATTCCTTTAGATAAACAACAGGATATTGACCACATTGGTTTTAAGATAGGTCTGACGGGACATTATTAGAATTCCCATGTCATTCAAATATTTCATGTCCACACTTGAGACACTAGAAGGAAAAAGTGGCATTTGAGGAACAAACCACTGCACTTGGTAAGCCCTGAAGCTCTCATAGTCTCACAGGGGATGACTAGGGTGAAGAAATCAGTATTTGTCTTTTTTTCTACTATGCCTGTAATTTTCCTGCCTGCACCTCCACTTCTGTCAGACACCTCTAGCAAAGTGAGTGGATGCTGACACATGCTATTTTGTTACATTAAAGTCCATATAGCTTTGCCAGCTTGGCAGTAGGGTGTGATTTAGAACAAGAAGTTGACCAGAGTGCCTTGATATTTACAGCACAGGAGCTTTTTTCCTTTAATTACAAAATTGCTATGGCTATATTAAATGCCAGATGCTTCTTGTTACCTTCTTGTTACCTTCCAGTTTCAGTTCAGGTAATACCTTGACTAGCACATTTTGACTGAAGACTCTTTTTCTCTGTGCCTTTTCTTTTTCCAGCTTAAGTATTTCCTTGCAGTGGTCATCTCTTCACAATCCAGGCCAGTACAAAACAAATAAACAGGAATGGAGGGACAGAGGTCTTCAGCACAGAGAGCGTTAGTTATAGCCAAGGGACTTTTTGTGTGGAAAAATTCGCTACCCTTCTCTTCATAGCCATCATCTGCTGGGAGGCAGGCACTCGCTTTAGGACATTCACAGTCTTATCAAACTGTAGTTTTTTAGACTTTGAAGCATAGTTACAGTGAGCCTGTGAACAGAGGTTAAAAGCAGGAGGGGAAGTCAGCTGCTGTGTTCTTCTTGCCCTTCCATGCTTCTTGGTGGATGTTAAGGATTGTAAACATAGACTACATGGATAATTTCTGGAAAACAAACAAACAAACCAACCTCAAAACCACCCCTACAGCAATGAAACAACAACAAAAAAAGCCACAACAGCAAGTATCTACTCTAAGTCAGTGCAAGCTAATTATAGCAACTCTATGCCAAACTGTCATAAGCCCCAGAGTGAGCATGCATGGCTTCGGGGAGAAGGACCTGTGGTGAGTGTTTCTGTCCTGCAGCTAATCTCCATGGCTCACAGGCCGTAGCTGTGTGCTGTCGTGATTGAAGCCGTGAATGAAAATCTTTCCTCCCCAGTTTTTACATTATGTGAATCTCAGTGGCAACCCAGAGCTAACCTCATGGGCCCCTGGGGGAGGTCAGGCTGACAGGGTCAGATAATGATGAGAATTCATGTTTGCTGTAATTGTGATTTATTTCTTGTGTAAAATTCACTCATCTCAATAAAGATGCACGGCTATTATTGAACCTACATAAACTGTTTCATACTCATCTATAAAATGGTTTGGGGGGCATGCGGTGAATGTAGCTTCTCTGGAACTAGTTCAGTATTTAATTCCTGCTAATGTACACTATGAGATTGTGTCTAATTCAATTTGCAAAAATGTAAAGTGCCATTTAAGGTGAACTCATATGTGGTTAGATGAATGTGTAACCCAGATGCCTCTGTAATTCCTTTCAATGTCATTAATTTGATATGCTGAATTTTTATTTACAGACTCTAGTTCCATATAAAGGAGAATAAACCTCAGAAAAGTAACCACAGTAAGTGCTTTTAGGAGTTTGTTGGTTTTTTTTCTGTGCAGTAGCACTGAGGAATGCTGATGTCTCTTCATATCTTGTTTTCAGCCTTGTAACTTCATAAATATCATTACTTACAAATATCACACACTGGCAAATAATAAAAACACCAAACCCAAGAATACCCAGAGAAATTACTGAGATTGGTTTTATTCACTTAGTTATCACTGTATTTCTGTGAGCATCAGAATCAGTAATAGTGAAGTCAAGAGAATTGAGGTCTCAATGCATCACAAGTGTAACAGTAAAGTAGTGTACTGGTATCATAGCTTGGCCTCTGACAGTCCTTTTTTTAAATTATTTTGTGTAACTTGATGCATGTGTGATCGTCCAAGTTGCTGCAAGATCAAGCAGCCTACAAAACCCAGCTCAACCTTTTCTGCAGCCAGTCAATTTGATACAGGGAACAAGGGTGCCATTTTTACATTCCCAAGCTGCAGAACTAACCTCAGTTTTGAAAACTTTCTCTGTATTTTGCTTTCTGTATTTTATTTCCCTGGAGGCAATATAGCTTTAACCCTCCCAGACTGACTGCATCCCATTCAGCTGGATTAATCTTAAATCTGACTATTATTAATGAACTTGAACTTGGAGAGTGGTTTAGTCACAAAATGGGCTCAGGCAGCAGCAAACTCACCCTCATGTACAGCAAACAAGTCAAATGAACAGAGAAAATATGCTGAGAGTATACCTGGGTTAGATATAAACAGTGATGTATTAAAATTATAGAAGTGCTCCTTGGAAATTCTAGAACAATTTCTCCTCTTGCATCCAGTGGTGTGTACTATCACTGGAAGAGATTGTGTTAGAGTGAATATGTAGAACAAAACAGTTGATCCTATGGAACTGATGCCCACACAAGATGCATTGCTGGGAATTTTTACTTTGGACAAAGTTCTGGCTTTGTCCCACAGTCTGGATGCCCATTAGAGGCCATAGCGGTATGACAGGAAAAGCATGGTTGAGGGGATAGCCAGGAGATCAGCACCAAAAGCACACTTTGGATCTGAACTGCCAGTGCAGGTGCACTCCTGAGGCCCAGTGAGCCAGGAGCTGCCCAGAAGTTACATCTTTGCGTGGAAAGCTCAGCTGTGGCACTGGAGTTTCCCAGGAATTAAGAGTGGGACAGATTTGTTGGTTTGAAGTCAAAATGTAAATAACAGGCATGAAAAGCAGCCAAAGAACATGCAAGAGAATAGAAGATAGTAATAAAACAAGTCTTAGGTAAGGGACTCAGAAATAATGAAAAATGTATGGGGAAAAGCTAAAGGCAAAGGAAATACTTTCCTTAACATTTAATTATGTTATTGTCCTCAGAAAGGCATGTTTATTTAGAAAAATCATGTAAAAAAATCCAAACCGTTAAATGGGAAAGGCTCCACCTACCCATAAAAAACATATAGCACTTCTTCTTTACATATGATATCTGAGTGCAGAACTTGTGAACATAGATTCTGTTGAACATTTTTTGTCTGGTTTGTCCCTCATTAAGTGGTAAGCGCTGGGGAAAGAAATGAGCCTTATCTGCTTTGCTACCCGCCTAACCATTATCAGCTGGCATCAGGTAAAGAAATGAGCCTCAAAGAGTGAAGGATAGGTGCAAATGCTTGAATTCAGTGAGGTCAAAGAGTCACATGGATGGATGAAAGGAATGAGAAATTTTCTTAATGCTTGTTTCCAAATGAGCAGCTCTAGTAGCAGGAGAAGCAGCAAAGCATGCTTTGCCAGAGGCCTTGTGTCTCATGACTGGATTCTCAGGTGTCTAATGAAGTAGAAGCAGTGATCTGAGTTTTTTTCTCTCAGGTGGTCTATTCATAATATTTATCAGGTGCAATTTCCTATGATTGATGGGTTGAGCTGACGCCAGGGGCCTCTCTTTGATCAGTGTGTTTTTAACAATCTCTCCCTTTACCTGTTAGGCTACTCCCATAAAAACTGGTTCGGTCTTAGTATCGCTGTGGTTTTGATCTTCATGTCAAATTTGATTGAAATAACTAAATGGTTTGAGTATTAATGTGTTGCAGGAGAGTGTAGTGGAGGTAACAAACAAAGAGATACACAGGACCAAAAAGTCTGATATAAGATTGCAGATTTTTTTTTCCTTTAGAAACCAGGCTGAAAAAACTAGATAGTAACAAACTCTGAAAGAAAATTATTTCTAGATTCTTGGCATTTTTCATTTTAATTCAGTTACTAGAGACTGAATGAAAAATTAAGAGTACCACCCAAAAAATGTGCAGCTGCTGCATGTCATTATTTGAGTGTTTTGCATTAAGTTTTTTTTCTGGAGTTTGATAAAGGAGGTGAGTTTAACTGTCTCCCCCTTTGCCTTCCTCATGGAAATTTGAAAGTACATCTTTAAACGATGTGTTTTGAACAAGAGGAGGAGGCTGCTGCCATCACACTGGGAACTGAAGAAGAAAATACCTGCTTGACTGAGCTGTCCTTTTCATCCAGAGTAGTGTGAGACAAACTCACTGAATCAAAGCCTGAGCTCCAGATGCCTTGTACAGTTGGAGATGGCTTCCTGCCAACGAGTTTCCAAAGCAAACAAGGAAGAGCAAATTTGCGTAGCATAAAGTGCAGCCACACAGGGAGGCAGTGAACAGGGTGGTTCCCTACAGCATGGAAGGGAATGTTAAGTGCTTTAATAAAATGTTGTTTTAGAACAGAACAGAGCCTGAAAGAAAAAATAGAATTTTCAGCTCCGATCTTAAACTCTCTGAGCTTAACCAAGTCAGTCAATGGCATTTTGGCTGGGGGTGATGTAATACAGTGTCTGTGGCTTGCTTTAAGGCATGTCTCCATGACAGAGTGGTTTCTGATATCACAGAATCAGAGAATCATAGAATGGTTTGGGTTGGAAAGGACCTTAAAGATCATCTTGTTCCCAACCCCCTGCAATGGGCAGGGACGCCTTCCACTAGATCCGGCTGATTAGAGCCTCATCCAGCCTGGCCTTGAACACTTCCAGGAGAGGGGCATTAAGAACTTCACTGGGCAACCTGTTCCGGTGCCTCATCACCTTCACAGTTAAGAATGTTTTCCTCATATCTGATCTAAACTTACTCTCAGTTTGAAAACATTCCTCCTTGTCCTCTCACTATGCGCTCTGGTAAGTAGGCTCTCATCAATAACCAACCTAGCACTGAAGTAGATTGGAAGTAAACTCTAGGTCAGGCTAGCTGGGGCCAAACAGACTCAAATGCCTTTGGCAATGAACCTTGATTGGCAAGATCTGCAGATCCATGCAGCTGGCCATATCAGCTAATGAGATAACTTCTAATCTCCAGCTAAGTGTACAGAGATTGCATGTAGGCAAACCCTGCATATACCCATTGGTGTAAGATGCTTTCCATGTCTAGTATAGTGAAGGAATAATAGTGTGGAAAATAAGCATGATCTAAGAGAAGATTTTTGTGTTCTGCTTGATTGCCACATGTGCTTATCAACTTCAGGAGTGGTCTCTTATGAATGATGAAAACAGTTCCTGCCTTGTCACCTTCTTTGATGATACCATTGGACTCGATGATCTTAAAGGTCTTTTCCAACGTTACAATTCTATTATTTTATGATATGAGAGCTGACTGACCTCTTCTGTGTCTGTCTGCCACAGAAGCGCCTGGCTCCAGTTCACAGCTTAGAAGCCTCATTTCTTGTTATTTGTGAATTTACTGCTGAGGGGTCTGTTTAAAAAGAAAAATAAATGAATACACCAGCTCTACAGCAGCCCATCTGGGAATTTTATAATGGTATTGCATCTTCACAGGAATAACTGTGGAGGATTGCAGATTGAAAACAATGGCTTCAGTTTGTTACGGCTAAGGTCTGGGTAGCAGGAGACTTAGTACAGGATAACAATTTGATATCTGAGACTGTGATTCATTCAGAGACCATAGCTCCCTTCTGTACCCTCCTCCGCCTGGTTATCCATTGAGCTAAGAAAAATAAACCGCAGAAACTTAATGAGAAACAAATGTTGCTGCTGAGTTGGTCTGCAGTAGGAAGCCAAACTGTAGAAATTAGTTTGTTACTGTTTCAGTCACTTTGTTTTTTAAAGCTAGTTAAATAATTCTGACTTCTCTGTGAGTCATGAACTTTGGGAACCTCATTGTGTCCTACATGCAGGCTTGGTCGGGAAAACATGAAATTGAAGGCAACAGCATAGTTTCTGGGATCAGAGTGAGAGTCTTCCAGTGGCAGACACAAGCATCTTTGAACAAGTAGTGGGAAGGATGTTTGTTACTTGTGGCACATAGCAGCACCACTCCTGCAAACTGGGTATGTGGGGCTCTCTGGTAATTGTTTGCTGTGACTGCATGGGAAAAGGAATCCAGAAAAGTGCCAAAGCAGCGTGGTCTGCCTCCCTGTGTTGTATAGGCGTGCTCCCTACAGAAGTGTGCTGGAATCTTGGGCATTGAAACAACTACCACATGAAATGAGGTGCCTCAAAGTCAGGCAATAAGGTGCACTTTCTCTGGGATTTTTGCAGGTCTCTTGAATCCCTAAAAGGATTCAAGTGTCAGTTGCTGGGTAGAAAAGCAAATGCTGTTTCAGAGGCACCTGAAGGGGGATTACTGAACTGCCCAACATGGCTCTAAAGAAAAGGGTCCGAATGGTTTAAATTGTGTTGAGCCCCAGCTTTCAGTTCATTCTCTTTTTATTATCTTAAAAAGTACAAAAACAGCAAACCCACTCCAAATAAATGTTTTAATTTTTTTTTTCTTTTGTTTTGGAAAGACTTGCCATAGAGATTCTAATTATATACCTGGTAAAACCAATGCCCACTGGTTTCTGGAGCATATACATATGTACATATGTGTATTACCAGAACTTATATATTTAAGTCTTTAGTGCTATTTGAGAAAACAATTATTTTGGAAACAAAAGGCTAGTACATCAATTTGCCATTCTGCCCACGTGGGCACTGGTTTTTTACTTTGTTAAAAATCAAAGACTAACACACCATTATCTTTAAGCTACAGATTTCTCTCATAATTTTTTCCCACTCTTCTCCTAATGCTGCATAGTACATAAAGTTTTAGCTTATGCCTATTGGTTCCACCTGGTCCCAAAGTGTCTGCATGTTTTTTCTCTACAGCTGTCTACTTAGCAATTGCTTTTTTATGATGCAGCATTTTAGAGTTGGTTGGGTTACAATTCAGGGTGAACCAATTTTAGACAGGGTGTGTGTGTATATATATATATATATGTATAAATATTATTTGTATGTGTTTGTACACGCATGCACAACTGTATTTAAAACAGTGTTGTTTCCAAGAGTGGAAAAACACCTTGAACATTGCAAGTATGGATTCAGTGTATTTATTGCAACACAATGATATGAAGATGCAGGGACCTGTTACAATAAAAAACCCCAGCCACATTACATTTTAGGAGCCTAGTATGTTAAAGTGTATTTTGGAATAATTTGTTACTTAAACAGCCCTGATGGTTCAGTGTGAATTGGGGTTTTAATAGCAGCTCCCAGCTGAAATGAATGATGTTTGCTTGACTGAGCATCTTTGTCAACTTTGAAAATTTTAAATCTGATTGTATCCCTCATGGCCTTTTGGGTTCTCCAAGGAACAAATCCAACTGTCCTTGCAAGGCATCCCTGTTCAGGGGAAGGCAGACAGGTGATGGCACCTGGTGATCAAAGATGCCAAAGTCATCAGGGAGTTCTACAGATACCACTTTGGGAGCTCATTCACAGATACAGCCTGGAGCAGATTGCAATCCAGAGCCATCTGTGTAATCTCAGGGATGTAAGCAAAGCTGAAGCCAACTAAATGAGAACATCAAGCTTTTCTAATATATCACAGCCTTAACCACAATATGGAAGTTTGTGCAAGTCTGTCTTTTGCCAGATTGTCAACCTCAAATGACAGCTGTCCAAGCAAAGGCTTGCAGCACTGTCTGACGTGCTGCAAAGGATCCCATACTTCTTCATCCACCTTCATCAGCCAACAAAGAGGCAAAAGTCCAAAAACCAGCTTTCTTTAAAAATGTAAAATAAAATCCCAGCAGATCCAGAACCTCGATATCTGGGTACAGAGTAACAGCAGGCAGAATTAGGGGGGAAGAGGAAAAAAGTGGAACTATGATGCTATGGTTCTCCCGAACTCCATGGTCAGCTACTGCAGGTAGCAGCCCTCACTTGGCTGTCACTTGTCATTCAGCAGCTGCAGGCTGTATCGGACTGAACCCTTCCCAACAATTCTTCAAGTTCAGTGCTGCAGTGGCATTGCCCATGAAAGGAAATGGTTCTGGATGAGCTATCTCAGAAGCAGCACTGACACCCTTGCACTCTTCTCTGTTTACTGCCTTAGATAGGGCACGCAAAACCTAAACTAAGCAGTCTTTCCCAAAACCAGTAAGACACTTTCTAGAGGGATCACCAGAATGATCTCTCTCTCAGAACAGAGCTAGCACATTAACATCTTGGTCTTGGAGAAGGCTGTTCACAAGTATGTAGGAAAGAGTTTTGCTAAAGATGATGAGCATCTGTGTTTCACTGACAGAAGGTACTGAGCAGAGAGAACCTTGCAGGTGATCTATGTGTTGTACACTGGCTGATAAAGCCATGGACAGAACCCAGACACCTCCCTTCAAGACCCAAACCTGTGCTTCACCCTCTGAAGACACCACTGTTTCCCATGAAGTTATGGTCCACTCTGGGCAGTGCGGAACTGATTATCCTGGAAAACATGCATTTTTCAGTGTTTTGTGCTCCTAAAAAAATAGCACATGGTCTCCATGATAAGTACTGTAGCTGATACTACAGGTATTTTTACTCCATGACCCTCTGTGTTTCTCCAGCCTCTTCTTCAAATTCTGTGTGGTGAAGTTGCTGAGAGAAGGAACGTTACGCAACCCAGAAATGCATAAAAAATCAGTTCAAACCTGTAGTGTGAGCATCTGGGGTAGGCAGAAATGTGAAGGCATGCCTGACAGCAAGTGTACACACTGTATAGTGCCACATGGAGAAGAGCAGCCAAGATTACCCCAAGTGATGTCTCTCTGACATAGCACAGCACCATGCAAAAACCTAACTCACTTCACACTGGCTGTGTTGTGCCTAAGGATCTCTTCGTGCTGAACTTCACCATGCAACATAACTGTGCACAGAGCTCCCAGCAGTCCCCGCCATGCCCACAGCACCATCCACATCCACACTTACCTGCAGCTAAGTATTGTCAATTCGTCTTAGCCAAACTGTGTCTGGCTCTGGGAGTGCAGGACTAAGTCCAGGCACTGTTTACACTCGACTCTGTGGTGACGACAAAGGCAGCCCTTGGAGCATGTCTAGTCTGTCTCAGAAAGAGAAGAAATTCACACTGCAATCCACTGGGAAAAAGCATCTCTGCTGGTGCAGGAAAGTAGGATGCAACCCCTTGAGTCTTAGTAATTCCTTGGGAAATGAAGCGCCAGTGATGTTGTCATAGACAGTACAGGAAGGTTGTAGTTTGCCCAGTCACCTGGGGTTATTTCTGCTCTCAACCTTACTTTCAAATCATTGTTGTCTCCAGAGCTCTAGGGTCCCCTAATCTTTAGTACAATTTGGTTGCAAGGCACCAGATTCTTTCTTCCTTCAAATGTTTATGAGCTGCAACCTCGTATGAATAAATAGCTCCTTTACAGCAGGGTTTCAATGGAGAAGATGTTTTACACTCTTACTTTGATCAGTGCATGGCCCGTCAGGATAACTGATTAAAAGCTTCAATATTTCCGCAGGTTGCTCTCTGAGAAAACTTGGTGCTGATGAAATCAGACCATATTTCTTCTTTGTTTACAGTGATGGCACTGACTTTTCACAGAGGAGCAGTTAATTTGAGGAGAACTTTGCTTTTATGGGACAATAGGTCAGGATGTCATACGACACTCTTCCTCTGCAGCCCCACAACAACTGGATAGGAGGAGATATCTCTGCCTGACAGCCTTCCAGTTCCCAAATGGTTAGATGGTGAAGTGTGATTCTTTTTCAGCCTCTGAGAGATTTGAAGACAAATTTCAGGGTTTTCCTTCTGCCCATACTGAATGCAAATATCTGGACAACAAGCAGTGTCCTTCTGAAGAAGGAGCTGCAGAAGCAGTTGGGCACCGTGGTTAGGATGGCTCAGGGTGGCTTTGAATGTCCTGTACCCTGAGCTGAGCTGTGTGCCCTGCTGGCGATTAGCAGAACACTGAGACAAGGGCTTCCCGCTCCACTGGGGAAGTGCCCAAGACACTTGCTGGCATGTGCAGCCATGAGGTGATGCCAGGGTGGCTGGCCTGTTCAAAGGGCTGCAGCGGAAATGCTGGCAGCAGCCGCAGCCTTCCCTCCCAGTTCTCAGCCTGGTCTCTTTCTGTTTACACCTGGTTTGGGCTGATAGCATTTCTCAGGGACAGGGAAGACCCCTGGGTGTGCTAGTCCACTCCTCAGGCTGTTGGGGTCTAACCAGTGGGGTTGGATAGGGGCAGCTTGGAGGAGCCTTACAGCCAGTTGCCCAGCAGGCAGAGGGAGCTCGTTCTTTGCAAAGGGAACGTTTTGAGGCTGAGCTGCAGCTGGGCTGTCCTCCAGCACATGGGCAGGCAATGTAGAGTTGACAGAATGTTGCCAAGCCCACGTCCCAGTGAGCAGGGTGGAGATGGCCACCTCTGACAGGTGACCTCCACCTGTTTCGCAGGGGACTGGGGGCATGAGGAGACCACAGCAGTATGACTGTGTGCCCACCTCATACATCAGGGACAGTGGAAGGGAACCTCACCCAGCATGAAAACAAAGATGCTCCCAGCTTTGTGTCCACTGTCAAACCCTGGACCTCCTAAAACAAGACTTCTTCTAAATCAGTGGGGAGAGATAAACACGCTTGGGAGTGGGGAATCTTCCCACTAGTGTTTGATGCTGATTGCAGAGGAATCTTTCGCCAGCTATGCCTTGTCTCTCCCTGTTGGCTGTGGATGGATGCCAGCTGACTGTTTTAGAAAAGGCAGCAACTTCTGAAACGATAAATTTAGATAGAGCCAATTCCCTCCTGAGAGCATAAGCGTGCATAGCTGTTGTCTGGTCCTTATGTTTCAGTAATGTCCTATTCCTCTCTCTGAAGGCTAAAGAACACATTCTCCTACTCTTTTTCAGTGATTGCTCAAAGACTTTCCTCACCCTGGGCGACTGTTTGAAAAATCATCCAGCTGAGGGCAAGAAGAGGAAATGTAAGGCTGACTGAAAGGAGAGGGAAGGAGCTGGAACTTTGAAGAGTGGCACAGGAAAGTAGAACAAGAGTCATTGTCCACAGAAATATTTATTTATTCTAAGTCACTGTGTAAACACAAGACACAGCTGTTGGCTTTAATTGCGAAGACTGTGATTGGTAGCAGTCTCCATCTGTAACCTGTGAAGGCATTATTTTACAACTTTTTAGTGTCTCCTTAAGGATTTTTAAACTTTATTCCAGGAAAACTGTTCAGAAGGCAGTCTTTAGTCACAAACACTTTTTGCTTTTTAAACTGAACAGAATCAGTGCAAATATCCTACTAAGAAAAAAATCGAGTCTCCAAGGTATTGGTATACAAGTGGAAATGAAATTAGTAGTAAGTATGAGGTAGACTTTGTCTGTGTCTGAAGACTGCATTTGCAGTAAATAACAGATTGGATAAAATTATCTACAGGTCCATGAACAGTTTCAGTAGAAATGAAACAAAACCCCAATAAAATAAGCGCACAGTAGAGTGATTCCATGTGAGCTGCTTATTGTCAAGTGTTTTAATTAGGATTTTAGGGCCTGAGCATTTGCAATACTCAGTTCCATTAGAGCTTCTGCTTTTAGTATTTTTAAAAAGCAGCAAAGGAATTGTTCTGGCCTACCAGGGACCTGATAGGGATTGTTTATATACAGCCACTGATGTTTTATTTAAAAACACATGTGAAAAGCCTCTGTATATTGAAATAAAAGTTGAAGAGGAGCTAGAAGGTGGCTGCATAAGGGAGGGCTCAGCCAAGCAGAGGGTTGCTTTTTGGGGAGGCCGGATCTAGGAGCATTGCTCAGAGATGCTCTTGTTCTTTTTTTCACTGGGCTGTTGCAGCCTCACTGCTTAACTGATGCCTTTAGCTCTTGGCAGACTTCAGCTTGCCTGTGCCTTGTGCTTTGCCATGGTGCACCTTAGTGCATGGAAACAGCCTGAGACCTCTGCTTATCACAAGTGGGGAGCAGAGACTGCTCAGGAGTGAATGCGGTGGCTGAGCAGTTTCTCACTCGGATGTAGCAGCAGATCTTTGAAGTAGCACCCCCAACCCTCCCTGCCTCTCACTGCTGCACCTCTGCAGGAGTGAGGAACTGCCCTGCCTTTCTGTTCCACCACTTTCTCACTTCACTGATTTTTTTGAGATTTCCAGATAAAGCCTCTCTTTCCTTATAACACCTCTTTGCCTAAATTAAGAGCAATGCTGCAATAAAAAGGCAAGAAATAAAGAATCTTATAGAGAAACTAGAACCAAATGCAGAGCACAGCAGATAAGCAAATTTTATGCCGAGTGTTTTCTTGGTACTGGCCAAGCTCTTTCAAACCCTGACAAAATAAGCGTATGCCAGCCAGCTTATGGTTTGGTTTGTGGACAGGAGTAGGGCTCTGATTCTGCACGTTTATGTATGTGAGCAACTCCTTGCATCTGTGGATGGCTGCCGAAAACTCTTGCAATTGTAAACTGCCTTTAATGTGTAGGAACTGGACCTTTTTATGGCCAGATTGCTTTTGTTATCTGCTGGGAAAATCTTCCTACATTAGTTTCTCCCTGTTCTCTCAGGAAAGGCTGCATAACTGCTCAAGCAATCTCTGCTGGCTTGCCGGCAGCTCTCCTTCCCTCTGCTTTCATGTGCTAATGTGCTGTGGGGGATCATGACAGGACCAAGGAGTAAAGTTGCTCTTTATCACATTTCACATCTGAATTAAAATGAGCCTGAAGATCCTCACATGACACAGGTTCCAGCCCTCTGTGGCAGGGGGAGTGTGGAGAGCTCTCCCCTCTCTCTGGACAAGAAACCATATGCATCTTTCCTCACCAAACACCCTCCAGACCAAAGACTGTCTCTCACCATCACTGAACCTCTCTATTCCTGCCATCCTCAGCTGTCCTTGCAGCATGGATACACTTGCCTTACCCAGAGGTCTGTGGACATACAGTGTAGCTTGGCTACAGACAGGGCAGGTGCCCACAGCATGGCAAAGGTGATGGGAATGGGGAGAGAAGTACTCGGCGCATTATTGTTAAGAGTTTATTCGTAAGACTGGTGTCACCTACACGCAAAACAGAAAGTCTGCAACCAGGGCAGAGCTGGGCTCCACTGTGGTTTTTACATGAGCAAACACAGACATTGCAAGTACCTCGCAAGGCTCATAGTGATAGAAAATGCCTTTGAGGTGTGATTTGGCAGTCCACAGAGTCTGACAACCCATAAGCTCAAGTGCATACTGCCTGTAAAATGTGCCTGTGGTGACTGGGCATAAGGAGCACTGCTCAGACCCCGCTTCCAACCTTGGGTCTGGAATGGCTCCTGCCTGGCCGTGTGCATCCACCAAAGTATGAGTTAGGTAGGACCTAACCCAGCCTGGGGATGGGGACTGCAGGGGCACCTCACCTTCCTGCAGAGGCACCAGTGTGGATGGGAGGGATGTTGTTTCTGCTCTCTTCTCTTTCATACCTCTTGCTTCTTACTTTGCAAATGGATTTTTTGTTTTTACTTTTCAAAACGACTCTTGCATTCACCCCGCATTGCAGGCAGCTGGAAGCCAGGCATTTCATTGCCATGGGCAGAACTGGGCTCTCCTGTGGTGCTAACCAGGCTATTCAAGTCTGTTTGTAAGTCAACTTTTATAGCTGGATCCACCCCAGATGTTCAGATCGAGTTGTAGCATTCACTCCAGATAGTTGGATTAAATTAGTGGATATTTTAATAGGAGTGCTAAATCCTTATGATAACAAGTAATATGCAGCTTTATCTTGTAATACTTCTCATCCTTTTCCTTCTCTGCTAGCGGCTTCATTTAGGGACTGCCCCTGTGATATCTGTCTGTTCTAAAGATCAGGCACTTACAGGCTAAGTAGTGAAAATTTTTACATTTCAGACTTCTAATGCATCCAGAAATGTAATAGAAAATTATTATTTTCGATGATCTATCTCAGGTGGAAGTGGAGAAAACCTGAAATTAATTCTTAAACTAAAATTCTATGTCTTAGTTTAGCCCAGATAAACCATCCATCCACTGACCATATTATATAAAATCTTAGGTCTCCTGGGACAACCTCCTCAAGTCCACACAACCTGTCAGTTTTCACGTGCTGAAGAAGTACTTTATAGTGAATGTTTCACTGATATTTGTGACATATATACATCTACATATTGAACTCTGTATGAGTGTGTGGGTGATGTCACATATTGATTCATAAATGCTAAAGTAATTATTCTTCAGTTATCAGTCTTACCCTGCAAAATCTTCATTGGCTCCTCTCTTGCGCAGAATCAGTGAAACTCATTTTTTTCCTGTACTTTTTTTGTGGCTGTAACGGTGGAAGTTTACTTTTATATGTGTGCTTGTTTCTTACATTCATAGGAGAGCATAGTGAGACTGTGTGAGATCAACTACATGTCTACTTGTTCAAAACCCTTAATCTGAAGAGAACCATGTAGTCCTAGATATTTACATTTGCACTAGGTCGCATCCTAATATTTTACCCAAGCAATGTCTTTAAGGCAACACTGCCCTCATGGCAGTGATACAAGCAACTTGATCTGTTTGATCTAGAAATCGAGGATGTTTTGTGCAGGGAGGTGTTGTGTGCAAATCACTTTGTTTTTTTCCAGAGATGATGGTTATTCTTTCCATTGTCCACTGATACACTAACAACATAGAACTGAAACAATATGGATTGGTGCTTTCTCTAAAAATACAGAGGAGCCATTAGCAGCGATGTGGGTGTTTTGTAATACTCTCATATTTACTTCCAGCATTAGGCGTGGTCACTGCTTGGAAATCTGCATATCTTTATGCTCTACTATGACATGATGCCAAAGCACCAACATGTCTAGGAATTTAGGAGAACAACTAAATCCTGGGGAGAGGCTTACTTACTTCATGCATGCTTGCCTTGCTTAGAGAATTATATGGATTATTTGCCTCATGCAGTGAGAACCAAGTCTTCATTCTGCAACTGTCTGCTTCAGTGGGAGTCTTGGTTGGGGAAAGACTTCTTTCTGAGTTTTTCTGGTCAGAAGGAAGTTACTTCTTTTTATAGGATCAGAGAAGCATGCAGTTCTGCGTGCAGCGATTAAATATCCCTCTCACTATGCAAGAGGCAAACCATCACTTTAGATTAGTTCTCTTTTAGATGTTTTTCCCTTTGCCATTGGAGTAATTTAACCTTATCCCTTCCTGAGAATCCTGATTTGCCTTGTGCCGGGGGGGCGGATATGTGTATGCTTGCTGAATATATGTCATATGCTATGCTGCCATGGAGCATTAGTGAGCAATGCTTTTACATAGACTGCAGGGCCCGTTTTGCTATCAAAAAGGCAAAACGTGTGTATGTAGGAGGAGGGAAAAGATATACGAATTACAAAAAATTTGTATCTCTGAAATGTGGCTTTACAGCTGTCAGACTACATGTAATATTTGTAGCCTATTATTGCTGTGCACGAAGTGGTTCCATAGCCTGAGGAAGAACAGATTTGAGCTGCAGAAAAGGCACCCACTTGTGTATTCATGATCTTCCTACACCAGCACTGCATTTCAGAGAGCGGAGAAATACATTTCAGAGGATGGGTAGAAAAGGATGAAGATAGCTTCCCAGCAAGTTGTGGAAACAAGGTGAATAGTGCCAGTCAAATTAACCACGCCCAAACTACCTTAGACTCAGAAATATCATGTCCAGATTTATCTCTCTGTATTTTGAAAGCCTTCTAAAGGAGACCAGACACTGGTAAATTGGTCCATTGGTCTTGTGGATGCTGACAATCACGGGCTGGTTTCCACTTGTTAGACATTCATGTGATGGTGAGCTTGGAGAGAAGAGGATGTATCAATTCCAAAACAAATTATTTTTTTTGGCCAGCAGCTCTTCTGTCTACATAAGGTTGTCTTTACCAAATGTCTTGAAAAATTTTGGGATATTCTCATCAGGTGTTCACCTGTTGACACCCTTACATATAAGGTTCTAGTGAATTTATGTTTCCCATTTTCTATTTAAGTAACCATATATGAATCTTGAATTTTAGATTTCAGACTCACAGTTCCCATCAAGAATGTTTGTTAAGAACTAAAGGTCCTTTTATCAGTGACCTAGACTGGAAAATAATCTTTCTGTTTTGGAACACTTCTGGTTCCACTGGTTTTCCCATTTTGAGGCAGAACAATCTTGTTGCAGTTGGAATTGATGGTAACCCATAGAAAGTCTCTCAAACCAGAGGACACCTGCAAGAAAAGAAGCCCTCTGGAAGCCCAACTGCTGTATTTCAGTAAGTGCTAACCTCACATTGCTTGTGCTGACAGTTCTTGACCACTTGAGGGTCAAGGAATAAATTGCTGCAGAAAATTGTTGACAATTTGAGCTAATGAATATATTTAGGGTCATGATCCCTTTAATGGAACTACTTGGGAAATGAATTTTTCTGAATGCATAATTTTCTCAGCTTCACTGAAGAAGCAACATAAAAATTGGACTGTCATCTATTCCCAGAAGAGAAGAGAAACAGAGGCTACATGAAACCACAATCACTAGTGTCAGAGACCTATAAAGTCTCACCCTAATCTCTCAGTAAGGTTCTGGTAAAAGAAAACGTGAAACAGGATAGGCAATGACAGTGTCAGCCTTAAAATATAGTTTATTCCAAGCACTCAGAGTTAATTTTAGTAGTGAATCTGACCCAAACTCCATCCTATCTACAGACAAAAGCTCCTCCCTTGAGTCAAATTATGCTTCAACCTTCAGCATGCGTGTCTGTCAGGGAGAGACAGTGACACTCAACTTCCAGTCTTGCAGCTAACCCAGCTGTCTTGCAATTGAGCATCTGGCAACTTGAGCTGGCCTTTGCAGTGTACATGTTCCCCTCTGTCCTAGGTTGTCCCACTTGGACATAATGAAACCATACTGTAAAGTAGAAGTCTTCCGTTTGTGCTCAAGGTATCTCTGTGAACCTGCAAACTGCACCTTAGAGGATCTACCAAGGCAGATTAAGCCAGCCTACTGTCAGTACACTAGCATTCCATTTACAAGACTCATAAACCTCCAAGCTGAAATTTTTATTCTGTGGTGACCAGTGACAGGACCTGAGGGAATAGCCTGAAGTTGTGTCAGGGGAAGTTTAGTTTGGATATTAGAAAAAGGCTCTTCATCCAGAGGGTGGTTGGGCACTGGAACAGGCTCCCTAGGGAAGCAGTCACAGCACCAGCCTGACAGAGTTCAAGAAGTGTTTGGACAATGCTCTTGGGCACATGGTGTGACTCTTGGAGGTGTTGCTGTGAAGGGCCAGGAGTTGGACTTGATGATCCTTGTGGGTCCCTTCCAATTCAGCTTATTCTGTGATTCTATGATTCATTTAAGTGTCCACAAATCAAACTTGAAAGCTTTCATTATAATGAAATTGCCGTATTTATTCTCTTGTGTTCCCTCAGCCATTTTTAGTAGTCCCCTTAGCCACTCCACCTGCTCCTTATTTTCTTTATCCTAGAATGGCATGAACTCAAACTCAAACTGTAGTGCACACATTACACATCAGGATCACAGCGAGAGGCAGAAGTGGACACGAAAATGTTTGTAAGTGCAAAAATAAGGGACACATCTACATGGAGGCAGAGAATCCTGGTAGATCAAATAAATATTTCCCCCTAACAGTCTTGAAATCTGTCAAAATAAGATGCATACAATAAGAGTAAAATCAAACACTTTATTTCTTCCTGTTGTGGCTGCCTGTGTTTCTCCAGTTCAAAGTTAGCCTCCAAACTACAGAAAGTAGTTTTTGTTTCTCTAGAGGCATAATTGCTAGTGCTCTCCACATTTCCTTAAAGTAACTATTTGAAAACCATGTATCTGGGGCCTTCTAATGAAGCCTCTAGGTATTTCATTGGAGCTTACAGTACTTTTATTATAAAAAAATCCTTTCAAACTGATTACTCCAATTGTGCTTTTTCCTTGCAGAGTGTAGGTTTACTAGTTTTTTTTCTGGGAGAGAATATTTCCATCTGCTGATGGTAATTGCCAGACGTTACTGGAGAGCTGCAGTATCTGCCTTCACTGACTTCTGGACTGGGGATGTGAAGATGTGGTTTGATGATGTGTTAAAGCTCAAACATGTCCAGTACTTGGTGAAAAATGCCTTGAACCTCTAGTATGAAATATCAGGTGTTTATAAACTTCTGCCTGTTTCGAATGTGTTCAAAGCAGTTTGATGGATTAACTTTCTGTCAGTAGACTTTATACTTGATCAGTATTGCCTGTCCAAATCCAACCATCCACAATTATTGCAACAGTTTTTGCTGTTCTTTCTAACACCTGCTCATTGCCACCCAGGATCGTGCCCTCCAGTTGCTGCAAGTTTTGGGCCCTGTGATTCCACTTATTTTTTTGCTGTTTGCCTCCACCTGGCTTTAGTTAACTATGTCTGCACTGAGCTTTCTTCTGCAGCTGATGTCTGCAATGCACCTTTCCTTGGTTACTTTTCTTTGAATGAGACCTCCTGTCTTGTATTAGAATTCTGCACCACTGAAAGACTGGATTTTCCAAAATACCTCCTGCAGCAGCCAATGCAATAGCCATCCCACATTGTATATACAACATTCTTGTCTTCCTGACCTAGCCTTACCCAATGGAGTCCTGAATAGATAGAGGCAGAGGTTGTAGTTCTGCTGGGCATCAGGCTAGGAAGGCTGTTTTGCAGCAAGGTGCCACTTTCTGAACCCTAGCTGCAGAGATGCTTCAGCGAAAGCAGTGAGGAAAAGGCACAGAGGCAAGGCCAGCTGTCCTTAGAGGACCTACAAGAGGACTGGGGTTGTCAGTGGCCAATCTGGAATCAGGGCAAGGAAAGCTTGCCTGTACCACAGCATGTCTGACTGCAGCCTGGAAAGTGAGGAGCAGCTGTTTCCTGAGTTCAGGAACGGAGCCAGTTCCCCTGATCCCCACAAAAGGGGAAATCCAAAGATAAGGAACAGAGTCCTGAGGGAGAGAAGGAAAATGGTTGGGAATCTCCTTAGTTCTCAGGCATCCACAGAAAGGTCCATAAACAGGACAGAGCCACCAGCCAAGGTAAGAGGCTTATTCCCCATATTTTCTCCTCCATCTTTTGAACATTTTGTATCAGAAACATCATAGCACTGATACCTCTTCAACTTTTCATGTCTACACAGCTTCTGATCTCTGACCACAGCCAGGAATTCACAACAATGCTCTTCTGATCCCGAACATGTGCACCTGTACCTCTTTACATGTCTTAAGGGTTTTGCCAGGCCGATTACAGCGGCTGATTCACATCTCCTGAGAAAGTCTGCCTGGCCTTCTAGCATCAGGTTTCTATGAAAACCAGCTGCTCTCTGGTCCCAGAGATGTTCCTTTGGCTGGTGTTGTGAGAGGTACACAGCAGCCATAAAAACACTTGAATGCGTGTGTGTACACAGATATATGTGTACATACAATTCACAGCAATGATGATGGTTTGACTGAAAAAGGCTTTGATGGAGTAAAACTACCCTGTGCCTCTACTTAACCCTTCCTGATCCTCACCAATCATTCATCCAGCATCAGCTTATGTATCACAACTCACACCATTGTACTGCAACTCAGCACAGAACTGCATTGGTCCCTGTACTGGCGATGGGATGGAATGATTTCATTGCTAAGGTCTCCTCCTGCTCAGCTGTCCAGAGACTTGAGCCAGTCTGGGGACCAGCTCTGCCTCTGCTGGGAACATGACTGCCCCAAAACATCGGGAGCTATCTGGTGTGTGCCATCCCTGCCTGTCTTCCTGATTAATCAGTGGTACAGTGCAGTGAGACTTTTGCAGGACAGCTGCCCACAGAGCTGGCCCAGGCAGCTGAGAGATGCTGGCAGCAATTGTCCTAAAATAGCACAGGGGGGGAATACAGCTGGGGTGTCTATGGTGGCTGCTTTCATTTTCTTGCTTGAGAAGAATAGAAACCTGTGGTTGAAACCAGACAGCAAGGCCCAGGTATGCCCCTCATCCTGGAGGCTGGCTGCTCTGGGGTCACCCAGCACTGGGTTTACTCTGGGAGGCAGGAGCTCCCTGGTTGTCCATGAGGAGCATGTTCTGGGTGAATGCTATTCACAGTTTGGGGCAGAGGTTTCTGCTCTTGCTGTTGTATGCCATTGTTATGAAGTGAGATTAGCACTGGGAGATGCTTCGGGTGGTGGAGGCATAACAGTGTGCACAAGGAACTTAGGCTCTGTCTCTTCAGCACCCAGCATCCCTTGTGCTTTTAATCACCCTCTCCAGCATTATATTCTAGGCCAAGTCAGTAATGCAGCACTAAGTCTGCCACAGGCCCTCTCTTGGAGTCATGGAGGTGAGATGATTCTAAAAGTGCTGTAAAATAACCATAAGGATTTCTAGTCCTACCTGCTAAACTGCCTCCATCCCTTCTCTGCCAGGGTTTTCTGTTCCCTATGTTTTCCAGGTGGAAAGCTCTTTCTTTTTTCCCTCCGTTGTTGCACTTTCTTTTCATTAAATCCTTTTGATCTCTGTATTTAAACAGTGTTGAGATGATTATTTCTGATGATAGGATACCAAGGATTGCAGAAAGCCTGGAACAAAGAAAAGGTGAATTTGAACATTGCAAGAAAAACAGAACATGCAGAAAGACTGTTATTGATTCCTTCTTGTTTCTGCACAGTTCAGAGTTATAACCAGCACCCCCAACAAGTGTCTGATGCAGTAGTAATTAGCCAGGACTTCCCCAAATCTCAGTGGTGTATGCTGGTACAGAGACAGCTGGTCCCACCTGTTAAGGTCCCGCCAGCTGTCTTCTCTTCCTGATGCCATAAATACTGTTCTGAATTATTGCTTAGGTGAAGGGGAACCAGGTGAGACAGTGGGGATTAATTCCTGTCTGACCCTCCAGTGTGTCATATGCAAACCATTTTCATCTTGTCAGTGTCAAAAAAAAATACAAATAAACCAGAGGTTTTGCTTTCCATCACTTGCCTTCCTTTCTCTGGATGGCACTGCTCTTTTCTTGAGATCTGCTTGTTCTCTGAAGCACTTTTTCTTTCAGATTTGGGTTGTAATACTAAGTGGGGCAACGAATTTCAGCTGGATCATAAGACAAGGATATTTAATGGGTCATGCCCAGTATCCAATGTAGAAAGCAAATATTAGACCCAAATGAAAATGAGATCATCTAAAAACAAAGTATGGTCATAGCTGGCATAGTTTGTTCATCAGGTTAAAAACCTGGCCTATAATTTACCAAACAGTCCTGAGAAGTTTCATGAAGATGAAAACAATAGAATTATAGAGGAAATATTCAAAACACACAAAATGTGATAAACAGGATTTTTCTGCATAGAAGTTAAACCTAATGAGTTTGAATTTGGACAATTCGTATTTCCGAATGACATCTAATTCTGCATCAGAATCCCACTGTCTGTCTTGTGAGGTCAACAGAAACTTATTTTTTGAACCTGTATCCCTTGGGGTCTCTCTGAAGTCTCCAGCTGAACATGGCAGAACTGCCCCTCATGGTCTGGAGGGTTTGTGCCACAGCATGATATGTTTCAAATACACCTCAGCTGAATCCCCTTGGTTCAAAAGTCCTCTCAGTAATATTTCTATTAAGAGGAAACAACAAAATGAAGTTCAAACTCCTATACCTGTAGCTCAATTTCTTACCCTTCAACCCTGACTTGAGAGGGGAGAGTTAACCACCCTTTTGTGAGGGTGGGGTGAAGGAGGAGGAGATACCTATGAAAATATTCAGAGTTGCTCTGATGGGGATGTGAAGTGTTGGGGCAAAAGAGCCAGAGAAACACCCGATTGTGAGGATGAGGATGATTAACAGGCATGTCAGCAGCTTTTCTGCAGCAGCATGACATTTTATGAAAATGAAAAACTCAAACCCCTTATGACTCCTTTACCACCCTGACAGCAATAAACTAGACCTCACAGATGAACTGCTTGAAGTGTTCCTCTCCTCCTTCTACATATAGTCCAAAACCACAACAGGATGTTTCTATTTATGGAAATCTAATATTACACACACAAAAAAAGAACAAGTAGAAAAGTAGAAGAAAGTTGGAGAGAGAAAATAGTTCAGAATATTCAGTAGAGTAATCCAGGTCGCAGAGACAAAGGTGATATTTTTAACATTTTGCTCTTATACCCTGTCCTTTCTACACATTCTTATCCTGATTATAACTTGTAGTTGTCTAGAGATCTCTTGGGATGCAGTCACATTATTATTTTGCTATAAAATACCCTGAGATATGGACTGGATATGCAAGGATTGGTGAGTTTATGGGAAGATTCCTTTAAACAGTTCTTTGGAAACTGAGGTACATCCCACCTAACTGCAGCTATAAAGTACTTCTAGCCATGCAAGGTTGCATTGGTATCAGCCATGTTGCTTTTAAAATCTCTTTTCTTGCTTTCACCCTTTAGAGAGGGAAACCTGGGGACTAGCTGTCCTTATTTCCATTTCTAAAATTATCTGGAGTAAAGTCTCTTTGGATCCTGTGTGGTTGATTCAATGGTAAATCAGTTTTTCTGGGTTTTATTTGTTTTCCTCCTCCAGGACCAAGCCCTTTGTTACTGCCTTTGCCCTTTTGCTGCTCTGTGCACCCTTCATGGTTATAGGTGTGCATGTTTTATTCATAGCCTGGGGTTATCTCTCTGCCAGTACCATTCCTTCTTTTTGGTTTTTTTTTTTTTTTCCCTCCTGCCCTCCAGTCAGTGTACAATATCAAGTGCATCTGTTGTTTATTGATTTATGCGGTGCTCTGAGACTGCGCTCAAGAAGCCTTTTACAAGCAGAGAAGACTTCATTTATAACTGAAATACTGGGACCTCTCGGCTGGAACGAAACAGCCGGATAACAGCGCCAGTAACACAGCTCAGCAGCTCTCTGAGAGAAACTGAAGAATACCATATCTAATTGAAGCAACAAGGGATAGTTAACCACTGTGGCAAGAATGTAATTGCTGATGCTGGAGACTGGCCAAGACACTAGGGTTAACAATTCTTCTCTAACAAAACACATGCTGGGACCTTTAAATTGCTGCTGCTAATTATAATTACCCCAAATAACACTGTCTAAACCACCTTTTACTATCACATCACAGTAGCAACTTTATTATTATTAATGCATCCTTCAGAATGGTCTTTTTGCAGCCTGCCACACAACAAAGTAATTCGCAGAATGCTAATAAAGCTGTACTCAAACTGCTTCAAATCAGTGGATTGAGCATGAAAAACGTCCAGAATAAATACAACTCCTACTTTCAGATGAGTTTTATTTGTAGCAAAATCTAAAAATGTCAGAAAATATAACTTGAGTAGAAAATAGTGCAAAAGGGTGGGTGGATTTGGCTGGTGAATTTAATTTAGCTCTACTGTCCTGAGTCTGTAAAGGAAGAAAACAGATTGAAATCTCTCCTCTACTGTGTTGTACAGTGGCTGGAAAGATTCCTATAAACTTTGGGGGATAAGGTAGCATAACTTTTGTCCATCTCACTTTTGTGCATCAATTCCATCCCGCTGATATTTGAAGAAATATAACTGTGTTGGTCTCAGGGATACTCATAGTCAAAGAAAACTTTGCAGTTTAACACTTGAGCTTCATGAATGCATTTAAAATTACATGACCAAAATGTTTGCAGTTTCATTAACTACTAGTCAGGTTCAGCTGAGGAAAATTTGTCTCGTAATGTCTAGACTTGAATGATAATCACTAATGGCACTCAGCAGATGCCTTTAAACGTGTTTTCTTTTTCTACTTCTCCATTAACTATCATTTAATGGTGTATTGGACATCTTTACGTTTAAGTAAAAAAATACAGCTCTTTAGGTCTAAAATCTCTATCAGTTATTTTAAATAACAGCCTATGCGGGAGATAGCTGGCCAGAAGCATGAGAAATGCACAGAGACATGTTCAAGCCTGTACCATCACCATAGTCAATTCTACAGCTCCTACAACTTTCAGCCAGTGGTTCAGTGGCTGATACCTTTGGTAGGGCTCCAGAGCTGTTGAGGTTGGGCTTCTGTCAGACCCAGGGATGAAAGGGCAAATCCCACCATCCTGTTGTGTTACAGAGCCCTCGCTGCCCCCTGCACAATGCAATTCCAGCTTTTAAAGTTTTCCCAGCGTCTGGGAAGGGAGCACCCCCAAGTAACACCATTCTGGCCAGGGGCAGTGCTTCAGAGCCTGCCAGTGGATCTCATGGCCGTTGGCGCAGAGCAGAGGGACAACAATAGATGTCCATATTAGTGACACTACTCTGGGTATATGATCTCCTTAACTCGGATTTGATGTCTGGGTTGGTTTAGGGCTTCTGTGAAAAAGGTGTTGAAGGTGAAGCATGCACGGGTACATATTGGCTGTAATGGGACCACTCCCGTGCCCGCGGTTTAGTGACTGTAACTACTTGTAAGAATGAAGCTGTAAGTTTTAATTTTACAAGGACGTCAGTAAAGGCTTCTGCTAAAAGAGCAGGCAGGAGGCAGGTCTGGGTGCGGACAGCCCTTCCAGTACCTCACTGCAGCATCTTTAACAAGTTGCTTTCCACCCTGCCCAGTCCCTGTCCATGGAAGCATAATAGAGGTTCACACTCTCACACTTGGAAGCAATGCTTAGAAAGAGTTACCAGCTTGTTTTCCTGAGGACACTGCCACAGGGAATACAGTGATCTAACAGCAAGATTTTTAATTAATTAAATTATCTCTCCCTGTCAGTGTTGCCTCTCTCATGTCTTTAACTGATCATGTCTACAACAGTACTAGGAATACTGAAAGGAAATTAATCTGAGATCTGGAGAGAATTTAGCCCCTGTCCCACCTTCTTGTTCTGTTGTTCTCAACATACCAGAAATCAATATGTGCCAATAGCATCTTCCCTCTAAACAGGTTTAAGTCTATGATACTATCATAGGTTCTCACAGTCTTCTTAAGTTATGGGTTTGTGTGGGTTATGTGTGTGGTTTTATAAATTATTTCTTTCATTTCTGCAGAGCTAAGAGAGCTCTGTGATGAATAATAGTCCTGTATTTGCAGGATTTATATTCCTAATAGTTAGAAGGATGGATGTTCCAGTCTGCTGAAGATTTTAAAATCTGATTTGCTTCTGAAGAAGAATAAACTTGAATGTTTTAAGGCTTCACAAAGAAGGACTTTTAAAAAATACTTTATATAAATACAGAGTTCAACAGAGCGCAGTGTTTTATGTCAGTGCTTACTTTTTTTTCTATATTGAAATATATAATAAAAGGTGACTATAATTGGAGAGGAAATTCATTTGTGTAGTTAATGAGGCATTTTTATTTATGAATACAATAAACAAATAGAATAAAATGTTGCATAGTCCGAGAATGTATGGCCCCATCAAAGTTCCTGTATCCAAGTTCTCTTGGGGAAGATGTTTAAGCCTGCAGGTGCATGCAGGCTGGTGGGGATGAGGGGCAGCAGCAGTGCCTGGCTGAGAGTGACAGTGCGAGGGTGCTTTTGGTGTCCCTGGAGGTTGTCACGCCTACAGCAAAACACCCAAATTCTGAAGTACTGTGGCCATGTGAAAAACATGCTGGAGAGATTGTGTGGCTGACATTTTGAAATGCATGTAACAGATCCTGGAAAAGGGAGAGGTTTTGGAGGAATGCAGGTGTTTGGCCACCAATTTGTCCTGCTGCATGCAAGTAAAGTACTTTTGGAAGGAACTGCAAAATTTGGTGCTCTGCATGATGTTGAACTCCCCAGGGAAGAGCTGAAGTTCTGGTGCTGACTCACACTGCCCTGGCTGATGGAGCTTGTTCCTCGACTGACATGATAGTAATTTAATATTGTTTTTCAGTTGGATTTGTTGGGTTTTAGGAACTTGCACTAAAAATGCCTTTAAAAACATGCTGCAAAGCTACTTCTACTGTGCCACTTGGGATTAGGTTCTTTTAATGTCTGCTTACTGAGAAGAGTGGATTAGGAAACCTCATCTGGGTGTATAAAGTCCCTGGGAAGAAGGTTGTGGGTTTAGTAAATATTAGCCATTTCATGCTAAGTTAATCCTGAGAGATTAATTTCTTACTGTTCAGTATACATTTTATGTTATTGAAATAATTATCTAGGAAATATCAGAAATAATTTTCCCCATAAGACAACATTAGAAGGTGATGGGCAATCCTGAGACACCTACTGCAACTAGAAAAAGGAATAAGAAACAAAATTAAGACAACCTATACAGTGTAAGTCCCACAATACCAAGAGCACAATATCTGTGTGTATAAATTAAGATATTTAATTACTGAGTGGATTACACTCAACTACAAAAATGATGAATACTTGTGGAAATAAATACTGGATTAGTTCTGTGCAATAACAGCTACAAAAATAAGGGGATGAAAATTTGTCATCTGAGGTGACTTTTAGTTACTCTAAATTAATCATTAACCTGACACCTCCCACCAACAGAGGAATCTCATTTTTAAAAAGCTGTTTACAGTATTAAAGTAATTTCGATTTCAGGGCAGGGTGTGGGGGAATTTCTTCATTATGGAGTGCTGGACAGTGGTTACATACTCAAGAAGTGTGCAGAGCCAGGAGCAGCATCACAGATACCTTTCCTCCCAGAGGGATGTTGCTTCAAGCTGAGGAATCCCAATAACCAAATTCATATAACCCAACCATTCCAAACCTACAAGATTTTCAGGGTTTTCTCCTTCCCCACCCCATTTTTATGTTTCAAGTTCTGCAGACAGGATCATTACGTATCCAGCTAATTTCTGGCATGGAGGTATTTTGGGTAGTGGAATAAATGATTTGTCAGTGTAAAGAGATGTGCACCTTACAATGACTGAACTATCTTCCCAGCAAAGGCTCACATAGAGGTAATTTCTTTACTGTAAAGGAAAATAGATTTTGAATAGATAGATTTGTTACTGCATAACTGTGAGGGGGATAAGACACTGTAGGTCTATTTGATGTGTAGTGGAACTCAGCCCCATGGGCTGGGGAAGTAGCTCTGCTCTGCCAACTGCCTCCAGTGAATTCTCATCTGTACTGTTGTCTCATGAATAAGTTGATGTTTTAAGGAAACCCATACGTCTGTGTCATCAGTTTCTTATCCACGCAGAAATCTTATTTTAAATTCTGCTACTGTTGTGTTTACATAGCAATAATATGGATCATATT
Organism: Cnemophilus loriae; assembly: GCA_013397755.1. Classification (NCBI taxonomy): domain Eukaryota; kingdom Metazoa; phylum Chordata; class Aves; order Passeriformes; family Corvidae; genus Cnemophilus; species Cnemophilus loriae. The sequence continues at coordinate 1,158,910 of VZTF01002826.1, read as the reverse complement.
TGTATTTTTATAACTGAGGGTAAGGTAGAGCAAGCCAATTAGCTCATATGATGTTTGGGTTTGTTCAGGATATGCAAACATCTTTTTGGCAAAAATTCCGCAGAGTGCCTCAGCACGGAAATTCCGTGAAACGTAGGTGCCAGTTAGAGTGGGTCTTGATCTCTTTGGACAGTTAGAAAGGGCAGATACAAACATTCAGATCTCTAAGACCATTTAGCTTCAGCTATGTCAAGAACAACTTCTGTTTTTCACAGCAGTTTTACTCTACAGCAGCTTTACTCTAGCTGGTGTCTGGCTCCAATAAGGGACAGCAATTTTTGCCGTAATTGCTACATCGCTAATTGCTAAAATGGCTACATAGCTTGAATTACAACTGCATATGTAAGAATTTTTCTTTTTTTGATAGATCTAGCAGGAAGTCTGCTCACTTACACTGTAGAGACGCTGACAGGGTCTTTTTCGTCAAATCATCAATTCAAGATCAGAAGGCACCAGTAAAATAATGCAGACTGGATTTCTGTGTAAGAAAGTCAAAGAAACTCAGATACACTTTTCTTATGAGCCCCCAAGCATCTCTTGTATTCACAAGATATTGAAAAAAATTAAACTAAAGATCACACATGATGAAGAATCCACCAGAGCACTTGTTAATTTGCTCCACAGTTAAATCTCCTAATGCTTAAAAATGTCCTTATTTACAGCTTGAATTTATCTAGATCCTGGATATCAGCATGTTTTTAACTGCTGGGGTATGGGGTAGTAATCTGCAGGAAATCTTTTTTCTATATAGGTTCTTGTAGATCGCTTTGAACACCTTTTGATCCCTTAAATAATGTTAATAAATACAGCTCTTTGAGCATCTCACTAAGTTTTATAGGCAACAAATCGCTTTTGTGGCCCTCTTCTGAGCCTTTTCCCATTATTCACCATCGTCCTCTAAATGCATCTATCAAGCCTAGACACACTGGCTACATCTAGAATAGTAAATTAAACAGAAGACTGTTCGAGTGTTTGAACTTGACTGCCCCTTGGTGTTAAATTGTTAGCACAGGCCCTGGTGTAGTTTTTCCCTGGATCAATGAGACAGATCCACTCATCCCAGAAAATGTCTGAATGCAGTTTGGGCTCAGCACAAGCCAGCAGTCATTCCCAACCAGCAGCCCATCTGCAGTCACAGTGGTTTAGAAATTAGGATAGTTTACAGGCACAGATAGGGACCATTTCACACCAGCCTTCCTCAGTGGGTAGCACAGGGTGCTTGTAATTTACTTCAGAGGCACAGGCAGTAGTCTGGGGCAGCCTTACAGTGCTGCGTTTGGAAAGGGGAACACTACCTTCTCGTTCCTTGTTCTTATCTATTGTTCATGCCTTCAGATCTACAGTCCTTGACACTATTTTCCTTGGAGCTTGTAGTGATATTATTACCTACTGCATTCCCAAATATTGCCAGTGTCCAAGGATCCTTGGAATTTTTCTTTTCCTTTTTATTTTTATTTTTCTTTTTACAATAGGAAGGTAGCAGGGATAAAACTTGTATTTCTAAAGGCATATTTTAAAGTTTGACTGTATGTGTTATTTATCTAAGCACCCTTTATTAGTGTAGGTGAGCTTTCACACGTAAACATTCTGCTTTCATCATGATGTATCACTTCACCATTTTTACTATAAATTATTTTACAATTCCTTCCAGAAAGTAGTACTGATGAAATGATAATGAATAGCATTGTGCCAAGAATGTCTGGGAAGTAGGAATTCTAAAAGCTCAGTAGGGGAATGTTCCGCCCTTTGCCATTAATGTTTGGGATGTATCAGATACCTTACTTGTAACTCATTCCTTTGTCTACACTGATTTCACATAGCTTTGTTGTCTTAAACAGAGACGCTGCGCACTTCCTCCCCAAACACCTCAAAAAAGTCTTTTTGGTCAATGCAGCAGTGGGCATGAGAAAAAATAAAACCTTTTCCAGAGGGCAGTAAGTAAGGGTGAGGGAGATAAGTAGAATCCAGTCAGCTCTGGATTTCAGCTCTCTGGAGACTTACTCCATCTCTGGGAGAAAAGTATGTGAACTGAATGTCCTCCTACATTTCTAAAGAGGCATTTTTAGTGATAATGCAAGCATATTTGGCTCCCTCCCAGTTGCAGAAAGACTGAATTCCTAACCTGAAGTAGGACTACTCTTTTCTCTGGTAATTTCAAGATCTAAGCTACATTTTCATCATTCATCATCATGTGGAAGGTGCTTGCATGTCAGCTTCACACTGTCACATAACTGGTTAGTCAATGCATATTTCACATTATGTCCTGATAGTTTTCAAGCAAGGAGTTAGAATATTCTGAGGTTCCTAAAAGTCACCTCAATGACGAATTAACTCAGCACTGGGTTTCTGCATCTTTGCTAATGGCAGACCACAGAATGATCTGTGGCATCAAGATCAAAAGGGGTATGTTTGAGGACAAAGTTGGCAGCTTAAATTCAACTATTTTTACTTCACATTTGGATAACTATAAGCTTTGATCACCTTACAGGTGGCAATTTTTTAAGACGCACTAATTTGATTGATTACAAACTTATCACCATACCATATCAGTGCAATGTCTCAGTCCCTGTCTAATCTGGATTGTTGCCTCCTTCAGAGGATAATCATGTCTTAATCGAGATTTCGGTGAGGTTTAAAATAAATATATTTTTGCTATAGCATTAATGCTATTGTTGTGCTACTCAGTTGTTTCTCAGATATCGAATCATTACCACTTGGGGTACATATAGAGGAGAAGGGCAAGGCAGCAAAGTGTTGAAAAGGGGATGGTTAAGTGACAGTCGTGCAGCAGCTCCAGTGTAGGAGTTCATAGATCCTTAAATTCCTTTTGCTGATTGTAAAAAGCCCCATTCGTCCAGGATGGGAAGGCATTACACCTTGTTCAGTGAGAAGGGATGTTCTGCTGAGCTGCAGTGCACACAGGGACATTGTAGGAAATATCAAGGAGACCTCCAAAGTGGAGAGACTGTGATGCTAGACTGAGAGGTCATGAGCCCAGCTGGGTTTGAGAAGTCTTGTCAGGGATACCAAAGATGTCTTTCTGCTTAGAAAATTATTTCTTCCAGAGGTCCCGAAAAGAAGAAATGAAACCATGTCTGCAAATAAGATTACAAAGGTCAGAAAGCACTTAAAAATTTGACACGCCTTCATCCAAACTTACCGCCAGGTTTCCTTATCTCACCGTGCAGGACTTTTGGACTTTTCTGGCCTTTTCCTCTTTTCACTTCTTCCCTCCACTCTCCCCTGCCTCCACTCTATCCCCAGCTAGGCAGGTTTTAGATACAAAAGGTTGCTGGGATTTTTTTGCTTTCTTCTCCCTTGCCTGGCTATTCTGCCTGCTCTCTCCTCTTCCCTTCTCCCTAAAAGGCTGCAGAAACGCACTGCAGAAGAGGTAGTGTGGTAAAGGTGCAGAGCCCAAGTGAAAGAGGCTGGAAATTTATGTTCTGAAGTTTGTGAGAATCCTTTGCACCTCTGGTAAATGATAGGCGTTTCGTGTGGCTGCATGGCCTGGCTGTGTCCCAAGGACAGAAAAAGGAATCAAGTTACTGTTCTTAAAGAGATAATTTTCAGGCTGCTGGAGTGGTCCTGCAGAAGGAATCGAACCAGGCCAGGTGATAAAGTTACTTTTGGATGTCAGGCAGACACTGGAAAATTTGCAGAAGAAATTGGCATTGTTAAGTGTGTTGAACTTTTACAAATCTGGAAGTTTTATTTATTTGTCATAGGATAGTTTGGGTTGGAACGGACCTTAAAGATCACCTAGTTCCAGCCCCCCTGCCTTGAGCAGGGAAAACTTCCACTAGACCACGTTGCTCTTCTGCTTCTGTGGCCGTATGTGAACGTGGTCTCTCGGCACTGCTTATCAAGAGTGGAGTAACTCAGGATTTAGTGTGGGTGTCTTCCAACATCCAGGGGGGCTTCCAAAACCCTCTCTTCTAAAACATGGCCGTATCTTCACTGCCTGCAAAGGGGCAACCCTCTCCCGCTGAATCAGAGGAAGCTGTGCTCTCACCACGTCGGCAGCTGATGGCTTTTTCTTGGTATTACTGGAGGGTTTTTTTCCCGTTCCGAGGAAACGATTGTCAGAGCGCAGGATGTTTTACGGCTCCAGCAGCGACCAGCCCCACTGGGTGGCTCGGATCGCTCCCCTGGGCGGCGGCAGCTCCGCGGGGCCAGCGCTGCTCCCGCCCAGGCGAATCCTGCGGGGTGCTGTGGTGGGAGGGGGAGTCATTTCCACAATTAAACAGCACCACCTGCAGGCCCCGCGAGCGGCCGGTGCTGCTCCGCCGGCTCTCCCGATGGAGCTCCGGGTGGATGTGCCGCCGTGGTTACATCTGCTTGGGGCAAAAAGCAGCAGCGGCTTTTTGGGCTTCCTTTGCCCACTAGCTCAGGGAGAACAGGAGCACCCGGTTGTGTTGTCACAGTGAAGGACATCGGACCTGCCCCTTCAAGGGTAACCACTGTCAGGAAAGATGTGAGAGCTGGGGTTGTTCACCCTGGAGAAGAGATGTCTTGGGGGGAGATCTTATTGCAGCCTTTCAGTATGTAAAGAAGGCTTAGAAAGGAGGGGGAGAGGTATTTTATATGGGCAGAGAGTGACAGGACAAGAGGGAGCAGTTTAAAACTAAAAGAGGAGACGTTTAGATTAGATGTTAGGAAGAAATTCCTTACTATGAGGGTGTTGAGGCACTAGCACAGGTTGCCCACAGAAGTTGTGGATGGCCTATCCCTGGAAGTCTCCGAGGACAGGTTGGATGGGGCTTTGCGCAACCTAATCTAGTGAAAGGTGTCGCTGCCCATGGCAGAGGAGGTGGCACTAGATGATCTTCAAGGCCCCTTCCAAACCAAACCATTCTATGTGTCTAGTGGGAAATAGAATTCACCCTAACTATGAATGTGCTTGCTCTTAGATGCACTTTTCCATTAAAAGAGAAAAAAAAAGACAAAAAACCCACCCTTACTCCTGCTCCTGGACTTCCCAGGTGAGAGACAGAGCCAGCAAAATAGAGAGAAGGTGAGTGAGACACAAACTGATGTTTTAACATTGATAACTTCCCCTTCAAATCACAAACTTTTTTTTTTTTTTTTTTTTGGTTTTAGGCCCTCTGCTACTGGCACATTAAAATGTCTTCTGAATCCCTGACTACTCTTAAATCATCAGCACTAGGTTGTGAACACTTTTCTGCTGATACTTATTTTTTTACTAATATCTCTGCTGTTATATAAATTGTGCTAAAAGAACCATGGCTAATTGTATATCTTTCCTTTTTTTTTAATGCTGAGGGTCTTTGTCTTTATTTTCAAGAATGCATTTTCCTGAAATCCACCTGGAGGATTTTTTTCTGCTACCCAGCTGCATCTTTCCAACAAATTTGCAGAATGAAGGCAAGTTTACTACATCCTCCAGGTATAATATCAATAGTTCTTCAAAAAATAAACCCCACAAACCCAACAAATCCAAACATTTTAAAGAAATTGAGTACTTTAGAATGGATGAAATGAGCCTCTGTGGAAGAAGACAATCACTTAAGATTCACTTAAGATAAGACAATGACTTAAGGTAGAAGACGGTTTACACTTGGCCGCCGCTCTGCTATTGTACCTTGGCTTGTATCCAGAGCAGTGACCAACTTCTCCCGTGTTTGGGCAGTGTTTTGTCCCAGCCACAGCTGGAGTTCACTGTTGTTGCTCTGAGCCTTCTGCAGATGTTCATGGCAAGCTGCCAGCAGAGGTGGCAGTGTGATCCTTGTCTCTTAGGAGCTGGCCCAGGCGCCACCATCCTTCAGCCTGCCCTCCTGCCTGCTCCAGGCACCCAGGATTCCCACAGGGAACCCAGGATTACAACATTGCTGCTGCCTGCAGTGAAGGTAGCTCTGATGTTCCGTGCCCATCTCTGCACTGTCATTATCCCTGTGACACCACCCTGTGATCAAGATCACAACAGTCTGGATCTTAGCTACAGGGACCTTAACAATGCCCCCTTCAAGGGATGTATAAGTAGTGCGATGTACAGCGGCTGTTTTGTTGCCAGGAAAAACAACTGAACGTCAGCTGCTGTCTTGGGGAGTGCCCTGTGGCTTCAGGCACTCCCAGGATTTCCCTATGTGTGACTGCAAGCCTTTTGTTCAGATCAACATCTAAGCCACAAAATCATCCTTCTCTAGAATGCTGGGAGTTGTATGCTCTGAGGATGCATTACCATCCAAGCCTGTGACTTTGTACAGTCAGGGATGGCAGAAGTATTATGTATGTAATGAAAATACCTGAGAGCAAGCTCTGTCTCTGATGACCTTCTCGCATGAAAACTAAATGAAGGATTTTTAGCAAAAACTGAAAAATAATTTAAACACAATGTTGGCATCCCAATTTGGCCGAAGAGCAAGGGAAGTATTAAAGCGTTGTACAGGGCTCTGGTGTAACCTTATGTGGGACAGAGGTTGCAGCTATGGACACCAAGGATCAAGAAAAAGGAACTGCAAGAGAAAGAGGGATGCCATGCTGGTGTTGGAAAAGCTGTCATGCTGGTAAGGGGAGTCTTAAAAGGACAGAGTAGATTCTTCTAGTCTGATGATGTGCCTTCACCATAAAAAAAAGGAGGGGAGAGGACCAAAACCCCTCATCACTCCTACAATGAGTTCTGGAAGGAGTTGCATCTGAGAGAGCAGGAGGTAGATTCAATGCTTGGTCTTCTCCATCCATGTTCAGTCATTTCACTGGCTGATGTGTAATGCAGCCAGTGCTTTTCAGTAAGGGTTGGACTAAATTCTGCATAACTAAATTGCTGGTGTCCAGGCGTAAATGCACTGATTCTGCTTGCCATGGGAAATTTGTCGCAAAATTTGCTGAAAAGTGTCAAAGCTTGCCCACAACACAGTGGCCACGTCCCCCTCCAGGGATGGCTGTTTGCTTCAGTGTGTGGTGGGAGCACAGTGCTGTTTCTGAGATCCCTGTGGGGCTGCAGGCAGCCCTCACTGTCAGCTGCCTGTGATTTTTGATCATGAGTGTGATGGCAGGTGTAGATCAGCATGCTGCGTACAGTCACCTGGTAGCAGTCTCCTCCACAGGTTTTTACGGCGTAAATGTACTAGGCAAGAGGGAATGACCTGGATTTTACTCTTCTGGATGTGGTGCAATTACACTGGGGATTCAAATGTTTAGTTAACACCCAGCACCTCTTGCAGAAATTGCAGTTCTCCCCTGGGCAGCTGCTTACCCTTATTGGCAGGCAGGCATTCCTCCAGCCTCATATCCCCCATCACATCAAGCTCTCCAGACTTTGTTGTTTGAAACCTGGATGGACTAATTGGAAACTATCCTTTTGGAGCCCATCACCAGCCTGATGGGGCTGGAGGGGGTCACTGCAGCAATCTCTGAGCCAGCAAGGCTGTTTCCCTGGGAAAACAGCTGCACCTCCTGCTGGATACTGCAGCTCAGGCCAAGTGTGGTATTACCTGCTGGTACCCTGTTCCTTGCATTTGTGCTGCTAACAGGAAGACATAGCAGGAGCATGGTGGTCTGTTTCCTCCTTCTCCTGCCTGGGACTCCTGGATTCACCATGCTGGGTGTAGTGGTTTGAGTTCGCCAATCCAACTTAAGTGCAGTAATTTAAATTTGGGTCTATTATTCAGGGTATTTCCCTCTGTGAGATAAGGGTTAGGAGAAGCAAAGCAGGCTCAAACTTTAAAGAATATAAAGAAAGTTTTATTAACAGAACTAAAAGAAAAAAAAAAAGAAATAAAGGGAACCAAATAATAAAAATTAGATTAAACCTTTAGAAAACCTCTCCTCCCCCCTCCAAACTTCTCTTTCAGATATTTCCCCACTGCCAATGCAAAGACACAACATCTGATATTTCTCAGTCAGTTTGCCACCTCTAGAATAACCTTTCTTCAGTTCACTTAGAGAGCGGAGTTTCTCTTAGCCACGCTACGGAGGTTCTCCACAAGAAAACAGTTCTCTCGTGGCTTCAGCATCACAGTG
>VZTF01002826.1:1030477-1150378 GCA_013397755.1 Cnemophilus loriae | reverse complement strand
GGGCTGCCGGAGGTGGCCAGAGGTGGGGGCCTGACCCAGCCCGGTGGATGGTAAAAGGGAGCCAGGCCCCGGCCCTCATGGGGGGAAGCAGGGGAGGGGAAAGGCTCGGCCCGGCAGATGGTAAAAGGGGGCCAGGCCCGGCCCTCGGGGAGCCGGAGGAGAGGGGAGAGGGCCAGCCAGGCAGGCCCGAAGGCCTACCCTGGCAAAAACCCCCTCCCCGGTCCCCTGTTACCTGTTGGAACGCCGGAAGCCAAAGAGGAAGTTCCCAGTGTCCAGCTCCTTAAATACTGTATCTCGCAGAGGGCGTACCTTAAATGTCATTGGCCCACGACACCCTGCCACTCCACAGGACCTGGCAGGGTGAAATTCACCTAGAAACCTGTCAACCCACGACACTGGGCTAAAAACTTCCAACCCATTTCCCAGGACAGTGCAAGCCTGCGAGATCTGCACTGGGAATTACGAGATGTGTTCTCACTGCACAGTCTGGATACACAAACAAGCCATTTCTGTTTCCTTATTTGTTTGTCAGAAATGAAGATTTGCCGTCTGTTCACAGTACTGAGGGCCGCATGATCTCTGCAGCAGATTCTTTCAGCCCGCAATGAATTATGGTTTTTTCCTAGAAGGAGGGAGACATCCAAGACTTGGACGCTTCTGCTCATGCGCCAGGGTAGGCAGACACAAGCAAACTCAGGTCCAGAATGTGACAACAATGGTAAAGTAAAGCTCCCAGGAGGTTTTATAGGCTTGGATGTAGTTTCACTTTAACCTGGATTTCCACGTTCTGGAGCAGGGCTGGCTCAGGCCCAAGCAGTTTGCAGACCACACAGACAGTCTCGGTCCCTCTGCACCGTCTGAGACTATATATAGCCAAAATGGAGTCTATTGCTTGGGTCACCACCCTCCCTGTAATGAACATTTCTTATGGAAAGGTCTCACACTGGAAAGAAACCTCACTAGTGAATCTACTCAACACTTCTAATCCAAGTCTACAAAGTATGCTTTGGTTATAAAAAATTTGCATAACACTCATTCTGTTTTTCAGTTAGGATCCTCCATAGCATGTTCTAAATAGCTGAAAAGGCTTACTCATCAAAAAGGAATGTTTTGTTGCTTGAGACTTCATTAAATGCTGTTGGAAAAGATTATTGCCTGCTCTGAAGTAAGAAAAAAAATGAACAGAATGTGGTAGAAATGGAATCAGTTCTGGGTTGCAGGAGGGTTAAACCTAGATGAGATAATAGTGCAATATGCCGTTGTTGAAAACCAGCAAACTTTACATTTAATTCTAGCTTGCCAAATGATTAGAAGTGCAATGGAGCAGAGATTTTTGTAAAATGGACCTCAATTCATGCTGAATATTCAGAAGGCAGAGCTGTGAAATTTAAGCACTTCCAAAATGTGTGGTTGGCTTCCGCTTTCAGAAATGCCTAATCGCTAATTCTTTTTCTTTTCTAGTTTATGGGCTGTGATGGTGCTTTAGACCTTGCCAAATATAATATTGCAGGAGTGTAGAATTACATGTTCTATGACTTGAAAGACCAAGAAGGCTGAAAATACTGGCATTTATTTCCTGTTGCACCTGAAGGAATACAAGCCTCTGCATTCATGAGGCTGGAACAGGAACAGGAGGAGCTCAAATCCCTAAACCAAACAGAAGAAAAAAAAGTTAAGAGGAGGCACTATTTCAGTGCCATGCTTGTTTTTGCTACTCTTCATCATTAACTATGACAGAAAAAAGAGGATTAGGATACCTGAAACAGGGTCAATTTGCTTTATGTCAGTCTCCCCTCCCTTAGCTGCTGCCCAGCTGTGGAAGGGTCTAGAGCTGCTTTTAGCTTTAAGTCTGCACACACAATGGACTTTTTTGAGTTCCTGGCTCAGGGTTCCCACTAACCCCGTGAACAACTTCTTCCAGATGTCACTCCCTGGGAATGAGGTAACAAGAAGTTAGAAATAACAGCTCTTGCTTAGTGGATGCAGAAGTCTTTACTGGGTCTGGCCTTCACATCTTGTTCTGGGCTGTGAAAATCAGAACAAACATAACAGTAATAGAACAAATTATACATACAGAGAAATTTAGCAGGTGTGCAGGCAGGTACTGGAAAATTCAGCATGTGAGGTGAACAGTCTGTTAATAAATGTCATCCACATTCCTCACTATATGGCATATTTGGATGACGCTGGAATATCAGGTAGTCTTTTTTTTTTTTTTATTTGCAGAATGAGGACAAATAGACCTGCATGTCTATTGAGGATTAGCTCAAGTTCATCATGTTGCTAAATGCACAACAGGAAAGTTCAGTAGGATTTTAATGACAGGATAATAGAAAAACCGTATGGAAAAAGAAAAGGGACTGTGTTACAGCCAAAATCCAAAGAAGGCAGACAGCAGCTGCAAAAGGTAGGATGCCTTGGGAAACTACAATGCCAGATATCAAGGCATCAAAGACAGGTATAAGGTATCAAAGTATGAAAGGTATGAAAGGTATGAAAGTCCATAGTGATAAATCTATTGTTGTAAGGCACGTATGTATTGTAGAAGGGAGCATATAAATTGGACTCCTGCCACCTGTTTCTTTGTGAGTCATGAAAGGAGTGAAGTAATTAAAGTCTAGATTCATAGAGGTATTTAAATTTGTAACTACTCTTTGGTTGATGGTGATTTTAATGGGTTTAAGGCTTTTTGCAGATGGCTGAAACCCATCTACTTCTGAGGACACAGCCACAAGCCAGGCTAAGTAATCCACATCCAGCGAGCAAGCATGAAAGCTGGACACCATGTATAAGTGAGAAGAAAGAAGTGACACTTTTTTTTGTGTCTATGAGTCTGAAACCCCACTGAAAACATGCAGTTTTAAGCAATCTGAGAGAGAGATAAAATTCAGATGTTACTGTCTGAGGTGCAGTTTGTGAAGAGGTCACGGAGCCAACAGTCCCCTTTTGACAGCTTTGCTTACACTGGTGCACAGATCAGAAGGGGAGGTGTATTCTTGCTGTCATTATGAACACTATGGTGTCTCTGGCATAATGAAGGAGAGCTTTTTCTTGCCTGCAAGGACTCACGTGCAACTTTTCACACTTTCATTCAAAGAGCAAAATGGAAGTATTGGACTTGAAAGGTTTCTGTATGAGGAGGCTTAAGGTATGAGCATGACACAGAGATACACCATTTCAGGGAAGGAAGCTAGAACTAATGGACAGAGGCTGCTGGGTGTTTCTAGCTGCTGCCTGAAGAAACAATGGAGATGAGGGATGATGGACAGCGACCGAGTAAAGATACCAAAATCTGAGAGACACCATCTGGAAGCTGGTAAAATAGCAACTGCTTTTGAAAGGTGACTCCAAATGAGGCAAGACTGACTGTATTAAAAAAAAAAAAAAAAGGCATGGCTATCAGGATGGACAGTTTGAATTCAGGATGGACAGTTTGAATCCCAGCTAGGGAAGGTTGCTTTTCTTTATCTGGCCCTGATGACACAATTAGCAGCCTCACAGGAAGAGTAAGACTGGATGAGAGGGCTGCAACTGACTTTCTTACAAGTCCTGTAAATACTAAATGAAAGAAGGACCAAACAGGATTTTGAAAACAAACTTCTGGCTGAAGAAATGTTAGATTCAGGAGATGTGAGAGTTCTCTGGAAGAGGAGCTGGTGTGGACTGGAGACACTCCATCCAGAGGGGAAATAACTTTCTGCTAGCAGGATTAGGGGGAAAGGCTTTAAAGAAGAGGAAGATACATCCTCAGAAGACAAAGCAGAAAAGGATAATAGAATATCAGAGCTAGTGTTACATACAGAAGTAGAGGAATGTTGGTCTTGTAAAGAATCTGTTTAGGGTCTCAGCTGTCCTCCTTCCAGAGATGCTCAAGGGCATGCAGAGTCTGATAAGCAGATTACTTCACAGAACCAAGCCTTTTAGGTCCAACCAATGGTTCAGATGTTCCTCAGGTTGGTACTGACAAAAAGTTTTTTTTCACCCAGTAAGTGTAGTTTAGAAATCATCCTATAAATGTCTTATAACACAGTTTAATTGGCTTACTTGCTCCCTGTTCGCAGCAAAGAATTCAGGGACTTGGGAGCTGTGGATGCACATTTCATGCCAAGCTCAAGACACTCCCTGGTCAGACCTCTGGTATGCTATTAGGTTCATCTTGAGAGCATGGACCTTAGACAGGAGACCTCAGTTTCTTGGAAAATTTTGTTTTCGGAAAATTTTCTGCAAATCTGCATTTTTCAAACAAAGTTTTCTTTTCTACCAACATTTTTTTATGGTGCAGACATCTGCCTTACACAAGAGAGGCTGCAAAATATCTCTCGAGGAGCTGAATGATAGTAATTCAAATCAGACTGAAATAAGTCCCAGCTAGATCTCCAGCTCCCTTTAATTTCTGAGGGGTTTCCTCCTACATTGCTGCACCTGCTGCTTGTGGATGGTCTTTAGAAAAGAAACTCTTACCCACTCAATGTGGGGCATTTCCTGTCCCATGCTGTGATGCAGGAGACAATCCTGATATCCTCCAAGATATCAAGTATGCTGGAGATGTTGTTTGAAGCCCAGATCGGTCTCATTTGCCCCATCAGGTGAAGTCAGTTTATTCAATACAGAGTCTTTCACAGTTAGGTCTGTTTCATAATGAGGAACTCTGTGGAATGACAGATCCTAGGGCAGGTGTACCAAACTGGGTTTGTTCTGATAATGCTGTTGTTGTCAAGAAGAGGAGAAAACATGAAAATATTTGGGCAGTGCGGGCACGCTGCTATGAGGCTGTTTCTGTAGCGCTCCCGGTACATTTAGCACAATTTGAGAAGCAGAGCACCAAACGAATGTGAAATGAAGTTCCCTGCACACTGAAGTCGTGAATAGTTAATGCAGCTGGATGGCAAGGGTATTTCTGATTCGTGGAGGAGTTTGATATTTGCTTTCTTTCCCATTTGTAATCAAAACTAACATCCTGCAGTTCTCCATACAGTGTTACAAGGAGATTGGGTTCTGGATGGATTGCATGGCAAGCTATTTGGGAAGCACCAACCCTGATGATCCTGCTGCCAGGAGCTTCAAGACTTCATGTTTTGAGGACAGTCAGCTTTCTTTTTGCCCAGCTACTTGCACATTAAAAAAAACCCCACAAGAATAGCCCATCTACCTCAATATTCTGCCTTTTCTTGTGGTCAACAGCAGATGCCTAGGAAAATAAGAACAAGGCAAATGCATCCTCAGTACTCTGCTGGTTTCCAGTGATCTAAGAATTAGGAAGTCTTTGAGCCAGAAGTGGCATTTTTGCTCCAAGCAGACCTCAGTGAATTTGTCCTGAGGCATTTATCATCTGTGGCATTATGTGGCATTAATTTCTGTAGCTGGCATGACTGACCATTGTCTCTGCTCGTCTTGAACCTCATACTGCCAGAAATGCAGGAATAGCAGCTGTGCTGATGGGAGAGAAGATCTTTTAATATCTGACATGCATGCTGCATAGGTCACCTCAGAGTCAGGTGTGTGTCTTCTGTTTACGTAGTTCAGGATGTCTATGGTTTGTTTCTGAACAGGAAAAGAGTGCTTTAATTTCAATCTACAAGCCATTGTTTGATGAAAATTCAGAACATGTATTTTTTCTACTGCTTTTATAGTCTTATGGTTTAAGCAACAAAAGTAAAACCAAACTAAGGTGAAAGAGAAGAAAGGAATTAAAAAGTAGAGTAATGAAAGGAAAAGAGAAAGAAAAAGGGGAGAGAAGGGGAAGCAAGAGAAAAAAACCCAGCCTACAACAATCTAAACCAAAAGTATTGAAACAACAATTTACATAAATATCCTGTTGACAGTATACATAGACCATTGAAGAGTTGTCTGAATCTTTCAATTGATTTTCTATTTTTTTCAATCATATCACTAGTCAGTTCCCATGCCACTAGGAACTATACCAGATTTCTTTTCCCTGAATGTGAACTTGTGCCCTTTACTTAATGCACAGAAAAGATGCTGCAGGGAAACACTGGGGGAAATCCTGGCTCCACTGGAAGCATGAGGAATGGTCCAGGCTGTGCTAGTGTAGGATGGGGAGGTCAAGAGACCATTTCTTCCCTGCCGTGGTTAACAGGAGTTCACTGTTTTTCTCCTGAGGCATTCCAAAATCATGATCTGCCCCTTCCAAAATAATGGGAGTGGCTCAATAAGGTTTCAAAATTGATTTTTGGTCTTTTTTTTTCTCATGAGCAAGTGCTTTCTGGACTTTGGGAGTTGCTTGCTTCACATTTTTGAGATTTAATCTGCAGTTCCAAAACCTAGAAGAGGACATCCTGCCAAAACAGCACCCAAGAGCCTCCACCTCTCTCTGGCGGATGAGACCTTAAGATAAGCAGACTATTGGAATGTTCATGATAAAGCTGAATTTTGTCTCTGCTGTGGGCTCTGGGTGTGCTGTGGGAGCAGATATACATTCCCTTGAGCACATGGTCCATGAGGGATGTTGGTTGTCCTCTGGTTCACTGAACCCGGTGTCCTGCAGCCAGGGCTGTGCCATAGGCAGAGGGAAGGGGAGGCTCTGATGCACACAGAGATCAGACATATGGATGTCTTTTTCATGCAAGTCGCAGAATCTGGCTTTTGGGCAGAGGGCATGCATGACTTCAGAACAATTACACTTCACCAGCAGATCTCCACAAATGAGATGTTGCAGCAATTTCTAATCCCCATTGTGCTCTTTTGAGAAATATCAGGAAGCAATTTTAACCGCATGGAAAATGAGTATCTTACTGCAAAGTCTCATTACAAATCAGTAATCTACATCAGAAACTGCGGGGATGTGCCAAAACCTTTCTCAAGAACACAAACAGAAAATTAGGACCAATGCTCTACCAAGTCTTATCTTACCTCTTTCCAACCGGTCCATTTTCCCACAATGACTGGGTGCAGAAAAATAGAAAGTTTGATTGCAGGGAAAGCTTAGTGGAATGGTGAGAGAGGTTATTGAACTGCTTGTTAGTTGTTCTTTTTTTTTGCTGAAGCGGATGTAAAAGTTAATCTGCAGCAAAAGGTCTCACAGCAGGAGCATATTTGTGAAAATCACTTGTACCATTTAATTGCTGAAATTCTTGTTGCAGCGTAATTTTTTTTCTGCTCCTAGTGAAGGATGAAAAACAGTTCCTACATTCACCACACTCATACATATTTGGGAATGGGCTAGGTTTTGTTGTTGTTTAAAATTAAAACTAAAATCAACTCACTGCTGCAAAATAGAACAAATGCTATAAAAAGAAAGGCAGTAATGCAGGAAAATGTATTCCAGATAGTGAAACTGAGGGCTTGCTGACAACTATTACAAGGAAAAGCACACAAAAAAAAAAGGTTCATTACTTTACTTCTGAGCTGGCAGGGAAATCTTGGTTAAAAGACAATTTCCTATTTAAGCAAGGAAAGGAATAAATCGATTCCATTGACTAAAATACACTTTCTTTAACAGAAGAGAAAAATTGTGTCAGATGTTATCTCTAAGTACACTGCGCACAATGCCCATGCAGGCAGAGCAATAACCACAGCTGAAAAAGAGACATCTCTTTTGCAGTGAGTTATTTTTCTGGGCGCTGATTGCTGTCTTTTTGAAGAGGCTAGGTGGTTACACACACTGATTTAGGAGAGTTCATTAATGTACTGCCCTCTTCTTTTCCTCTTGTCAGCTTCTCCCCCATCATCATTCTCTTTAAACGGAATGATACTCAAATGAACGTACCCTCTGCGTGCTGTAGTACACATCTGTAATTTGAGTATGTAGCCAAGGGGAATATCCTGGTGGGCTGAAAAGCCCTGCCGTGCTATCCTTTTGATGAATGTTTCAGTAGTGTTGGCTTAGGATACAGATATGAAAGCATAACTCATTACTACTTGTGAAGCTGTGGAAAACATATTTTCAAGGACAGTTTAAGAGCTCCAACATGTGAGGATTTGCTTTTGTTTTGTCTTGGTTTTGGACGTGAAAACTGATGATGTAACTGCTTTTGTGTGAAAAAGAAAAAAAAAAAAGATAGAAAATAAGGCTTAGCTGCAATAGCTCTGCCACATGGGCTGATGGAGAGATGGAAACCATGGTGGCCCCAGTAGGCAAGTGCCCAGGTGGGTCACCCAGCTGGGGAACTCTGGTTCCTTGTCCTGCCAAGATGGGCAGGAGACAAAGGGACAAGCAAATCATCTGCCACAGCTCAGCACTGTGCCTTTCAGCTTGGCAAGAAATGTGCCAGCAGAGTCCTTGCTGGACTTTCTTAGACTTCAGCCATCTTCGTGAAATGCTTTGGGTGTTTAGGAGCCTCAGTTATTCCCTGCTCACAGGTGGGAGTCTAGGTTTCCTTCAGCTACATGAGATCCACCCTGAGCTGCTTTTCATATGGAGCAGGAATAATGCAGCTGAGGAGACGCATACTAGAGATACATTAATGACAGAATATAAAATAAATCAGAGGTAGAAAAGATGGTTTGCTGTACGTATTATAAAAATTACTGGGAGTGCATCTGAGATTTAAAAATAAAGTAATCTGAAAGAAAGCATTTAATATATGATTTAATAGTGGCCTCTCACCTTAGAAACTATAAATAGAAATACTCAAAGGGGAATGGCAACAGGGGGTGGTGGAGCTAGCACAAGTTCAACAATCAGCAGTGCTGTGGAAGGGCAAATATTCTTCAGAAAAGCTCTCAGGTAATACCTACGGGCTCCATGAAAGACAATAGGATTTAGAAAATGTCAATGAGATTAAAAGGAAATGTTCAGCCATTTTCCTGAAGAGAAGAGGGTGCTCAAGGTTAAGGATACACCTGCGAGGTTTTGCCCATCTGAGGTTTTAAATCTCTTCCCCGTGTCATTCCCTCTCAAAAGCCTATAAATGTTAGTGATTAGGAGAGTGTTCACCAGTTCCTTTAGATGGATTAACTCAGGCTAGACTCCTTCATGGTGACACTGGGATCTCTAGAGACCCTTGAATGCTTACGCTGTAGCAAACTAGAAATGGCTATACTTTTTTTTTGTTATCCCCTTTTAATTTAGCAAAACAAAGCCTTGCCTCTTCTACTCATCTCTTCCCTGACAGGATGATCCTCAAATTACCGGCCTTTTCAAAGAGAGGCAGTTAATTATCAGAGGTCCTTTGACCTCCTGTTGGGTCCTTATCTTAGCTTTGTGTCTGTATGTTGTCTATAATTCAGTACTTTAATAAAACAATCAAAATAAATAATTGGTTACTAGAGCGAAATCTTCATTAGTACTATTTCTCTGATAATCTCAGAGCAGAGATGCTTTAGGTGGAGCATGATCCTGCTTCCATGGAAATCAGTGGCAAACCTGCAGAGAGTTGCTAGTCTGGTTTATGGAAACAGGATCTTGCTTCTTTTAGGAGCAAGTGGAGCACTGTTATCAGGGTACCTCCCACAGACAGGAAAGCCTGTTCCAAATGTCAAATCTCAACCAAGAATGTGGGTAAATTTCTGGTTTTTTGTCTGTTGGCAGAAGGAGTAGATGAGAAAATATTTGTCCAACTCCTCGTGTTATGCACCCTCAGTGGTTTTACTGCTTAGATTCTAGGTGAACAAAACCAGCTTGCTGCATCTCACTCATCTGTTGAGGTGAGACTGTAGAAAATTCCTGTTTTCAGTAGGAGAAAATGCCTAAATAAGGAACCAGCTCCAGAGGTACATGTGCAGCACAGCACTGCAAATCCTGCCTGTTTTGGAAACTTGTGTTAATTTATGCTCCTTACTCTTCTTCTGCTGTGTGTGGTGCTTCTACTGAAAGAAAGTCCTTTCAGGGAGGAGCAGCACAGTGAGCAGTATTAGCTGATATGCTGAATTGAGTTTATGTAAACTGAAGAAGCAAAGGTGAGAAGAGTTAAGATCACACACTCTCCATCTCTAAAAGCTGCTCTCCATGTGGTGGTTTGGTTTGGAAATGCATTTTTCATATGTCTAATAGAAAGAAGTGTTCTAATAATTTCTGGTTTTAGGTGGAGATGCTTGCATTAGCCCATGATTACCAGGGAAAAAGACAGCTATAGCAGCTTAAAAGGATATGCATCATACTTACCAGAAATATGGATTAAAGAAATAATTAATCTCTTGGTTCTCCTCACATCATGATTCATATTTTTTATTTCTTGACGGCACACAATTTTTAGCTTGGAAATCACTTCCTTGTGAGGGAATATGTCTACATTTTTAGGAAAAGTAGCCTCTGTTGCTGAGGTAAAAACCCACCAGTTTTCCTCACTTTAATAATAATATCGAGAAAAGAAACAACTCTGAAAGCAGCACACTGTAGCAACTTACAAATTTACTGAAAGGCTTATTTTTGTTTAAAAAGCAAATAAGTTATAAAGTAACTTTGACAGAGCCCCGTTTTTCAAAAATCTTATTTTTCCAGAAAAGCTGATCAGCCTCTTCATCTCTGTAAACAAAAAAGAGGTCTCTTGGAAGCCTTTTTAGGCTTCTGAAATTCATTAGGCAGTTACCTAATAGCAGTACTGACATGCTATAAGCCAGTGCTGAGGCACATAATTTGAAAGGCATGAAGGGAGAAAAAGAAAAAAAGCAAGGGTAAATTACATTAAAATTTATCAAGCAAAGTTCTAGGGAGGAGGTAGTAGATTCACACTCACTGGAGCTCCAAGATACAACCCTTATGGATTCTTCACTGTGGCAGGTTTGCAGGAGATGGTGACAAAACATCTGACTGGACTCTGTTAGGGTGGTCGCTGGAGTCTCTTGTGCTCAAGGACAGAGCCCATGAGATGGGTCATTATCCTGGCCTGTAGCCTGTGGCTGTGGACATAAACTGGAGGCTGCATGACCTGCTGTGATATGTGCCTCTGATGTCGTCTTCCCCAAAAACCCTTGGGAGGTGCCTCTGTGGGCAGACACAGACTGAGGACACTTAAACTTGTGGGTTTATGTCAGGTGACGTGGTGGTGAGAGATCTCTAGTTATGGCTCCCAAAGGCAGAAAATGTATGCCACAGTCACACCATCACAAGCAGAGCTTTCAGCCCTTCACTTGGCCTCCTCCAAAATCCAAAGGGAGAGCAGCACACACCCCTGGAAGGAGTCACAGGTCTGGAGAAAGGTTCCAAGAACAGACCAGATGAAGCCCTCTATGAAAACACCTGCTTTGCTGAGAGCATCTGATGTGGCTGTCTGGGATTTAGATCTTTAGGAACAAACACCTGTTACCTGGAACAAGGTTAGCCCTGGAGCTGATTTTATTGAATTTTTTTCCATCTTGTTCTAAAAGTGTGAGAACAAGATCGAAGCTGGCAAACACAACCCCTCTGCAGGGTGGCAGAGTGTAGGGAAAGTGAGGCAGCAAACATTCTGGAAGTTGGGACTGTACCTCAGAACTCTCACGATGAACTGAGCAATGCAACGAACTGGTGTGAAATTCATGGGGTGCTACTTGGTAAGAAAAATTGAAAGGTTCTGCACCTTCATGGGCAAAATCAACTCACTGTCGAAACAGAAGACCGGAGAAGTTGTGGATCCCATCCCTGGTGGTGTTCAAGATCAGGCTGGCTGGGTCTTTAAGCAACAATGTCTAGTGAAAGGTGTCCCTGCACATGGCAGGGTAGTTGGAAGAACAAGATGATCCTTAAGGTCTCTTCCAAGCCAAACCATTCTATGGTTCTGTGAAAAAGCACAACAGGCTACAGGAAAGAAAATGAGAGAGGGTTATACACCATCAGAGGAGACCGACAGGCTAAATAGGATGCTTTTTTAGGGAGACATATTGTCCATCAAAGGATGCCTTAAAACTCAAATTAAATAAAAATCTGTCAGGCGTAGTATGGGATCTCAGCATGAGATTAGGACAATGTTAGCATTAACATATTAGATGTAAGCAGCTAGGTCATCAACTTCCATGGCTTTTTTGTATGGTCTCCAGAAAGATGTCAGTCAGGACATCTAATTTGTACCTATATCTCTCTATTTACTATCTAATGCACTGAGACTGTGCTCCTTTCTCAGTCACTTGTATTGTATCTAAATTTAGGCACCAAAGTACCACCAACAATAGCATAAAACCAAGAGAAATTTTCGTATAGGAGTTTGCACTACACATTTGGTACTGCTTCTGCCCTAGATGGAGTGGCTGTATCAGGAAATCCTGCAGCATTAGCCTATTTCTGTAATCTGGTGTAATAAGCAGAAGAAGAAACATTAAAGAGTGATGTGCAGGAAAGGGAATGAAAGTCAAATTCCCACAGCTAGAAAGGGCTCTGGTTCTGGGAAGCAAAGTGCACATGAAGCTAGGCTGACATGCTGCATCACTTGAAAAACAGAATCCAAGATTAAATTTAACTAAAACCACCAAAAAATATTTCCAGTGCAGCAGGTCTGCAGCCTCAGAGAACCTAGTCACCTGTAAACCTTGATGATTAATTGCTTTCTCACATATGAAATTAAATTCCGTTTATCTTAATTTCCTACAGAAGGGAGAAATGATGATCTGCTTCTAGACAAGTCTTACCTGTATTTAGACATCAAAGCATTTTCTACCAAGGGGATCCCCATCAGCTCCATCAGCCTTGGGCCACCGGTGAATGGAGCCTCATGAACACAAACTTGAAGATAGAAATCAGCAGTTTGCCTTGATGGGGCTCCTTCCTTGCTCAGCAGGAATAAAAAGCAGCAGGATAAATCAGGTTCTCCCAACCTCTTCCCTGATAAAATCCCAGTGAGGACAAAGCATGTTTTCTGGTTCAAAGACCACATTTTATTTTCATGAACCTTTCTCATGACCAAGTCAGGACACAGCCAAGGGAGGACAGAGTGGGAATGCATTTTAAATATAATGAGGATTGGCTGTGGACTGAGCTTCAGGTGTGTTCAGCTCAAATCACCTCTGTGCATGGCTGTGTCTCCTCTGTGTCAGCAGCTTCTCTCCACTGTGTACACTCTCTGCTAATGTCAATGATCTCCACCTCAGCCCTGTTAGCTCTCACCATAGGAACCAGTATTTTATTAAAGATTTCCTTCCTGGATAGTCTTTCTGCAGTTGCTTTTGCTATTGATCCAGTCAAAGATATGAGATCAAAGGACACGCAGTGCTTTGGTTTCTAAGACATTTTATTTTTGTAACTTGAAAAATTAATTGTATGAATCATCTGCTGAATTTGATGTGAGAGCTCTTTCTCCTTTTTTTGACCTGAAAATTCAATTTGAAACGAGAAAGGAGGGGAAAATGTACTAATTTTTCTTTGTACACATTATGAAATTCTTTGGAAAAAGTGTCTGCCACAGGGGACTCTGTGTTGTGACAGTGTGAAGTATGTGCAGCAGCATGGTTTACATTGGTGATTTGAGGTGGCCACCTGTTTCACCTTCGGCCAAAGATGATCCCAGCTTGGCACCTGACCCACCCAAAGCAGCACTGTGACTGTGGGGTGTCACGGGCACTGTGGTGAGCCACAGCACCGTGCGCTCAGAATGGCAGCTGCTGCCCTCGACACCTCCATCTGAACATAGCAGAGCTGCCTGTCTCCTGGCTGGGCCAAGAGAGCTTGGGACTTAATTTGTGCCCCTTGTGATGTGACATTATTTCTGTTACAAAGCACTTCTTACAGTCTGGATGATGTATTGCCAAGGACCACTTGCTCTTGACAAGGCTCAGATTTGACCAATGTTTCCTTAAAAACATGGCATGACATCCCCGACAAATAACCACAGGCTGGAAAACCAAGAAAGATGTGATCAGGTGGTTCCTAACCTAAGAAGTGCTATAGATTATGTTGGCACTGACATTCACCATCGTATATATTGTTCCCTGCTTTTTTTGGTGGGGGGCAAAGGCAAGGGAGAGTGACAAAGAAGGGCATCCGTTCCTTCAGAAGAGATGTTGAAGTGTAGGCTGTTCCTGCAGTTTGTTATTGCTGAATAGTGAGAAAATGTGCTTGTTATGAGAACTTAATTTCTTTTTCCATTTCAATTTCTACTATTTTCTGCTATTTAATTCTGCCTCTTCTAGTCAGGTCAGCCTAACAATGTGTAATGCAACAGTAGCTCACTAATTTGCAGTAATGATTAGAAACTCTTTGGAAAATAATTAAATTTGCAAACTAACAAGTAGATAAGCAAATGGAAATGTGCAATTAGTCAAAAGGTGTGTTCAGCTCATTTACGTTGTCGTCCCTGATTTGCTGTTTATGACAATGGTATGTTTTCAGGCTGCTGTACTAAGGCAATTCCTCACGTTATGCTCACTAGCCCATGCGCTGTAGCTAGGAGAAATGATGCTATTAATAGGAGACTGCAGTACCTTCCATTAAATCTTAGATGAGAGGTGGAGAGGCTGCCAACTTCTGTTGCAGATTATAAAGTGTGCTGTCTAGCAAGTGCATATTAGCTAGATGCAAGTGCAAATACATTGCCATCTATGCCAAGTACATTAAAATGTCCCAACATCTACCTTTTTGCCATTTCTGCTGCCATAAGCGAGAAATAAACATGAGTCATTTGGTGAAACCATAACAATGGTGAGGACTTCTATCCACTTTCACCATGATCTGTGGTAATAATTGTTGTTAAAGAAACATAATTGCAGAATTGCAGGTTTCCATCTTTGAGCAAAGTGGCATCTTAAATATGCTTCAGCTACCATTAAAAATGGAGGTGGAGCATGGCCAAAATGGGCTGTCCATACAGAGGGAAATCTCCTCTCATGCAGAGAGATGAGAGGCACTGACAAGTGCCCGAGTGGCGACAAGGCCTGCCAGACAGCTGCTCAGGAGGTCACAGCGTGGTGGTGCAGCATCTCCACCACCTCTCTGCCACCAGCCGCAGGTGCTCTCCTGCTGTGTGGGCTGCATAAGCTGCATTCATCGGGGGGTGCTGGTGTTCCTGGAGTCAGTTTTTCCAGCAGTGGATTTGTATGGCTGTGGGGATATTGCAGCAAACAGGACTTGAACAGCAGCAGCTGCAGGGCTGGTCTTGTTCATCGCAGCTGCTTCTGGAAATGCCCAAAGACTCAGTGGTGCTCTAGCAACTCACCTTGCCATCATCTCCTTAGGGATAGGCTAGAGTAGGTATTTTTTCCTGAAACTCAGAGTTGAAAGAGTACACAGGACAAAAGAGCTGCAAAAACACCAGAATAAATAACTTATTATAATAAATAACTTAATATTTCTGGATTTTTTTTTTTAGCAGCTCTGAAATGCTAGGTGCTGCATAAGCTCATAGAAGACACAAAGTCTCTTTTGCAAATAGCTTCTATTTTCTTGCCAAAAAGTTTGATTCAGGTAATCCATAAAACACAGGTGCATATTATCTATATTGATTTTGTTTCAGCCTGATGAAAATATTAGCTCTATCATTCAAAATACAAGTACAGTATTAGTTTATGGGTTAACTCACCATCAGGGTTGAAATTATTTGTTGTTTTTAAATTCATCCCTTAGCAACCTGGGATGTTCTACTCCTGAAATAGTGAAGCTGACCTCCCACGGCAACATGCCAAAAAACTTTGCCTGTGTTTAAAGAAAATGCAAATAAATTATTGCTAGCTTTTTTCTAGGGTTGGGAGATGGAAACAGACTGCCAAACAATGGAGCATATAGAAATTTAAGACCATGCTTCACAGCCATCATCCACTATTATTCTCAGTGTCACTTTCCTACTGTCACACTACTGATCTCTGTGTTCCATTCCCTGCCACGCAAAGCTCTCACAGAAGCTACAGGTACTGGGCAACCTGCTCTGGTTTTGAACTTCTTTCTTTTTTGAGCAGGGGTTGGATTAGATGACCTCCAGAAGCCCATTCTAACCTAAATTATTCTATGACTTCGTGATCAATGACCTCCCCTCTGCCTGGAAGCACTCAGTCTATAATTGCACATGCAGACATCTACTGCACTCAGCACTGGAACTGGATTTTGCAGTGCACCTGTTGACTGCATTTATTTTTCGCTGAGATGTTGCAGAGTTGAAAAGTTCACACCAGTGCAGCTCTCCAGACTCCATCCATCGGGAAGCAGATAGGTCTCATCAGTGAGAAGACATCAGTGTTGGGAAACTTCTAGCTGTTAACATCATAAAACCTGGCATGGCTGCTTCTCCCTCAGAACCAGCCAAGAGAGGATCTCTCTGCTACTCGCACTGCTGGGAGGTTCAGTCACAGCTGTAGGATGAGTCTCACCTGAGTTCTTGGTGAAAGGGTGTGCTGAAGAGCCCACTCGGAGGAACCTCCCAACCCCTCTTCACTCTTGTAGTCAGGATAGGATTCAAATCAAGTCAACAGTGATGAATTTTTTTTTTTTTAATTGAGTTTGCTTCATTAACTGCTGATTGCAACATGGTTTTAACACGTTAACAAAACCTGTGAGACTGGGCTTGATAACTTCGCAGAGGAAGCCTTTAAACTTTTGCCCCTACGTGAAAGAATAAAGAAAACTTGGGTACTCACAGCTCTGCAATTTTAAATAAGGTTAGTATTTTTCTAGCTACTTATGCTTAATCCTTGCGTACGAGAAAGGTTAATGGGATCATTGCAAGATCAAATGTTTATATGGCAGTGGATTAACCTTTATTTCTAACTCAGTTTCTTGCAAATGTAAACTCTGTTCAGTATGGATACCTGCTAGCTATACTGAGGCAATATGGGCAACAGCTCAAGCCTTCATTAACTGAGAGTTAAGTTACAGTGATAATCATGTAATTTTTAAGCATTTCAATCCTTCTGTGTTGCCCATTACAACACAAGCACGAATGGCATATTCAAACTTCAAAAAACTTGAGTGAGAAATAAGAGCTACCATTTAAACCCACTCCGAGAAGCTGGCCTTGATATATTTTTATTCTGCTTTGTGATAAGAATTTTGTAATTCCCTGGGGAGGGAGCGATTTTCAGTTTAAAAATATGATATTTATTTCTCATCTAGACCGTTCTTTTTCTTCAAATTGTCTCCAAAATGTATGCTACAAGGACAACTTGTAATTGATGGGGATTTTTCTACCTTTTTCCTGTTTCTGAAGGATCTTCTGAAGAAGTCTTGCACGATCCTGAAAGATAAAGTGGGGGCTTTGTGCTCTATTACTGCTAAAATGTAGCTTTCGATTGGGATCAGCCACAAAGAGAAACATCATCTGACGCCTAAAGAGTATTTAGCGTGGATGGGAAGCCTCTGGTGCTCCACTGGCCTTTGCAGGGACACACAACCAGACAACTCGGATGCAGTCAGCCCTCATCTGTGTTTTGCTAAACTCCAGTGACTGCGCTCACCTCCTGCAGCCACTGGGATCCAAGAAGCCTGTGTGTGCTAATCAAGGCTTGAGGCTCATCTTAGCTATGTCAGGTTTGTGAGATTACAGTCTTTTCATTCCTTGAACATGTGCAAAATCATTATGGATTATTCTTGCACAGCAAGAGTCCCAAAGTCAGTGGTTTTGTATAGGTTTGCCTGATTCCGGAATGTCAGCCCATTCCTTTTCTTTATATTTTCGTTGTCATATACACTTGCTGTAAAGCTGGGGAGGAGAAGAGGGCAGGCTCATATGAGAAATATTTAAATAATGGCTTTTCCAAGGGCTTTTTTCCACAGTGCCTCCACCCAGGTTCTGTTTTGTGCAGCCGTGCTCAAAGCATCACCTCAAAGTATCAGCTGGAGACCAGCTGCTGAAGATGAGGTAGAACTAGGCAGGAGGAATCTGTCTGTTTATCTGTTTGAAAGGAATTTCTGGTGAGGCTAAATTGAAATGTACAAGTCACAAACCAACCTACAAACCACTTTGCCATTAATTGCTAAATAACATTATGCTGGGATGAGGGTGGATTTATTGGTTAGTGTCTGTTTACAGACTCTGGATTATCAGAGTTACGATTCTATTTCATGTTGTAGTAAAAATATATTTTCTTCCTTTACATGTGGACCGTGAAGGAGAATACAAGAACAAAACCAAATACCAGAATAGGGATTTGTTCAGTTCTGAAAAAAATTACATGAGAAAAAAGACAGTGGAGTAACAGTATTGAAAAAAGATGCTTATGAACATCAGGAAGATCATGTGTATTAACTCCATCAATCTCTTTGGCTAAAGAATAGAAAAATAAGTCCAACACACAGTATTTTAAAGTTTTTATGCCATTTCGGTCAGGTACTATATTCTACCAGTTCCAAACTTATTCAAAAAGTCTTATTTGAACTACATTTCTTAATTTCCAAGTTTTAGGAGAGATCTTTAGCAGATGAAAACTGACACAGCATGAAGTACCTAGGGAGCATACTCAGGAGAGTAAAGTGAAGAAGCTACATGTGTATTTATATAGTTCATTATTTTCAGCTCTGCATCTGATGTTTTTGGCTGTAGACTAGTGACAACCTTGAAAAGGTTGAGTTTTCACAGCAGAATGCTCACTGAGGTTATTTTCATGCTGTTTAGGGCTAACACGTGCCTCATTACCCGATAATAACCCAAGAAATATTTCAAATGCTCTAAAGAACATATTTTCAGTCCTTCAAGTGGAAGCTGGTAAGAAAAGTCTTATTCCTTAGCTCCTAAATTTGTTCGTTTCCACTGTTTTCAGCCCTGCAAAAGTCTTGTCTTCTATATGGCCTTCATCATTATGTGAGTTCCGTCACACAAAACAGAAGAACTGGTTACGGATATGTTTATATAATTCTGTGGCTTGAACTAGCCTTGAACTTAACTTAGGCCTAAGTTATGGATTGTGTCCAAGGTGCTGCTACTCATTTTAAATATGACTCCATGCCCTTTGAGAAGCTCTGAGGTACTTGAGGTGGCTGAGGAGATGCACTTGTTGTGTGTCCAACTCCCTGATCAGCAAGGCCGTACATCTAAACATGTTTCATTGCTAGCAGGGGGCAGCTCATCTCCTGCTGTGTGTTAGCCAACATCTGGTGATGGATAAGGTCACATCATCGTGGGGGTGAAATAAGGGACTGCTCCAGGCCTTAGCAGGTGTCTGAGGGGACATTGCTGTGCCAGCATCCAGCAGTGGCGAACCACCCAGGACACTAGAGGAGTAAGTACAACATGACCTTGCTACAAGTTGTGTGCACTTAAAAAAAGAAGCCTTCACTGAACTTGGGACAGTCCTTCAATAAATATTCTTCCATGCGCCAGTCTTGCTCAGGTGTGGCTCAGGCAGCTACTCTTTATCCATCCTTCCTGTTGCCCAGATACATAATTAGCTTTAGACCATTGTATTTGTATCATTTGATAAAGATAAACCTCCAAATCATCACTGTATTACAGAGACACCAATCCGTATTATTACTACAGTTGCTTTTAAGAATTCACGAATAATCAGAGAGATAACAAGTCTGGCTATTCCCTATCATCTACTGAGAAAGGTTTACAATCCTTCATTTAATATAGGTCTACGCTGGGAAGGCTACACAGAAAAAAAAGCTTGAATGGTCTCCAAAGGATAGTCATACACACTTGAGCACAGAACAAAGTCTTGGACAGCAAGATATTCCCTCACCTTGATTTAAAAACTTATGTCAAATATCACTTCAGATTTCATTAACTTTTGTAGATATTATATTACTGTGTAGATAAGGATATCTCCAGTGGGAAAGCAATCTATTTTAGCTGACTTTCTGATGTTGGAACATTGATTATAGAATTCCTTCTTTCTTAACATGATTCTGAAAGAAAACTGGAAAAAGCAGAAGATACCAATACTGTAGGAAGAAATATTCCTAGCATATACCTCTTCTTCTTTCTCCTTACCTACAAGACCCTCTCACTAACTATGATGGTATCCAGAACAGAGATATACTTGATTTTTCTATCTGTCCAAGATGGCTGAAATCTGGTTTCGTCTTTCCTCTTTTGTAATTCTTGTCACCCTTTGATTTGGAAGAAGCAGTTTGCAACATTTGCAAGCATCCTGCAAGAGAGATAAGAGGATTTATAACTATTAAGATACCAGCTGAGAATTTCTTCTGATATTTCCCTGCTCTTTTTATTATCTACATCTTGAGCTTGACCTTTTTGCAGGAAAATTGCTGAAGAAGATCTTCGTCTAGCATTTTTTCCGGAAAGTTATTTTATTTATTTATTTATTTATTTTTAATTTTTGTTTTATTTTTGCAAAAGTATGTGTTATTTCCCCAAGATCTGCTGCAAACATTTTTAATGGACTTGGGGCCAGATATAGAAAGCAGAAGTATTTAAGAGGATATAAATCCCCAGAGTCTTTGTAAGTAAAACTGGCCACTTCAGAGCTGCTGAAACTCATTGGACGTCTCTCTCTTTCGCTTCAAAGCCAAAGTCCCCCAGATCTGAGTATTTTGGGTTTGACTTGCTCCCCTAGCTAGAGTTCATGTGCTAATCTCTCCTGCCTGAACCCTGCTGGGGGCCAGGCACTGTGCAGAGCAGAGTTTCTCAGTGGGACCTTGTGTGGTACCATGCGTGTACACACAAAACCTCCACAGAAAGGCAGAGTAAGAGCAGCCATTGCTTACTTTGCATGTGAGATATTACCATTTCCCATTACATCCCTTGCCCATTCCCAGCCTACAGGAGTCGAATTCCTGACACAGTGCCTGAGCCAGGTTTCATAACCACGACCATTTCTAGTTTCTAGGTAGACCCTTACAGAGATGCTCATGCCTGCAGACAGTTCTGATACATAAGAGACTTTAAAGTGGGATTTTCTTAGAATTACCATGGAGCTCAGTGTTTAACCCACAGGAATGAGACCTTTGTACATAAATTCCTTGTGTTACTGAAAATAGCATGTGTTTGGGCATCTGGTGTAAGGAGGGATCATATAAAATGGAAAAAAAAAGACAGCCCAAATTCATATATATTGATTTCCTTCACTCTCTTACAAATGTGCTGGTGCATGTTCCTGCCAAAG
Organism: Cnemophilus loriae; assembly: GCA_013397755.1. Classification (NCBI taxonomy): domain Eukaryota; kingdom Metazoa; phylum Chordata; class Aves; order Passeriformes; family Corvidae; genus Cnemophilus; species Cnemophilus loriae. The sequence goes on along the minus strand of VZTF01002826.1, from coordinate 1,129,522 downwards.
TAGTCATCAGAATAAAAATATTATGTTAGAGGTCACACACAGTTTCCTATGGTGATGTGTATAATCCTTTTATCCTGGTGTTTTACTGGGAAAACTAAAAAAAGCAAGATGGCTGATGAAGTAAGCTGAGTCTATTCTTAGACAGAAAGATCTGTTGAATAAGTCTGCGTTGTTTCACCGTTGATGTGATATACCAGGAGTATAGTATAGATACTGACTGAAATAATAATACCAGTAACTCAAGTGCTTGTGATTATGGAAGGATCAAGGCTGCCTGGTAGCATGCAGGTTTGGGGAAATTCATTAGAAGGATAAAACATAATGATTTCTGGGGAAATGTGTGGATAAAGGAACAATTTCTTCCCTTATAAGAGCCACTTCAACACTTACATAGTTTCTGCAACACTAGGTGATTTGTGGGATTGTGGGATCAGTTAAAATGAACTAGGGGAGGTGACCTGGTTCACAACCCTGCTCAAAGCAGGGTAAGCTATGGCATCGGACAAGACTGCTCAGGGATTTGTCCAGTTGGATCTTGAAAACTTCCAAGGAGGGATACTGTACAACCACTCTGTACAACCCGCCCCATTTTCAGACTGTCCTCATGGGAAAAAAGCTTTTCTCTAGACCGAGTCTGAAATTCTCTCATTCCACGAATGCACATCTGTATCTCATTCTCCCATCCTGTACCACCGTGAGGAGTCCAGCTCTATCTCCTTGATGACCCCTTCTAGGCACTGAGGGGCTGTGAGGTGCCCCTAAGGTGATCTCTTCTCCAGACTGAAGCAGCCCAGCTCCTCCTGCCTCTGCTCATACACCAAGGACTCCAGCCCCTACTTCCTTGGAGGCTTCCAAAAGCTCCCTCCAGTTTTACCATGTGTTTCCTGCATTGCAGGGCCCAAAACTCAATGTCTTAGCTAGAGTGATGAGTGCCACAGGGAGAGGGATGATCCTTTTCCTTGGCCTGTGTGCCATGTTCACGCACACAGGAGCTGTTGGCTGCCTCTCCTGCTGGGCACATCACGTGCTCACGTTCAGCTTGCTGCCTCCCACCTCCCAGGGCCTTTCCCGCAGAACTGCTCCCCAGTGCTTCCACCCTTTTCTGGAGAAAAAGCTTAGATGATGCCCTTATAATAAGCCTCTACCTTGCAGATGTTTATCTTTTCCACTGTGTTGGGTGGAATACAAACTGTCATCCTAACATGCATTCCTCATAAAAGGTTAATTTAGTACCCTTGACTTTACTGGGATGAGTCATGAGTCACGAGTTACTCATGTGCATAAATGTTTTCAAGATCACGCCTGGAGCATGTACCTGGGTTTGGAGGACTTTTGATTGACAAATTTATTCTGTTCTCTTTTCTTTAAATATTCATTTGTTAACTTAAAAATCCACTTATTCATACATTACTCATTAAAATATGAATAAAGTTAGTTATGAAAGGTCTAACCTATAAAAAACCCACCCGCTTTTTTCTCAATTCTTTTGCAAGCTCTTAGGAAAAGTGTTATTCCCATTATATTTGAGGGATGCTAATGAGTAACAAGGTTCATTATTAGTGGTGTATGCTGATATTTTAGCACTTTGAAGATGAAAAATCTTGGCTTTTCATCAAAATGATTAAACTGTTATCTCTGTCCACTTCAAAATCCTTTAAATAAAAGATCATTTATTAGTAATAAAGGATTAAGCTGCCTAGGAATGATGCAAGGACATCTTAATTTTCATTGCTTAATAAAGCAAATATGAATTCTCAGATTTCTATCTTTCAATTTGTTTTTCTTTTTCCCTTGAATTTCTCTCAAGGTCTCCCTATAATTAATTTCGGCTGCTAGCTAATTCACCTTAATTATTGCACCTTCACAAGTGCATCCTCCAACCAAACACTGCAAAAACTTAATATGCTGGGTCATCTTTGTGAAAAACATTCCAAGTTTGATGATTTCTTGATTTATTGAAGCAAAATTTGCTTACAGAGAACAGTTCCAGGTTTGAGATTAATTTAGCCAGGGAATCTTTTGCATTAGTAAAGAAAAGTCATGGGACCTGTTTGGTTTTGGTTTTTTTTCTCCCAGGTAGCTGCCTTTGACTGGAGATATATTTTACCTCTGAGCATGAAATCCAAATACAGGATGAACCTCATTCTTGTTTGATAGCAAAAAAAAGAGGGCCATTTCCTTCCTCTTCTCCCTTCCTCTTCTCAAAGAGTTTAACTTGTAATCTCGGCTATGAGTCTGAGACATAGATACCTCAGTGGACAGGTATGTTTCTTCTGCGCTGCTTGAGCTGAGGGCAGTGAGATGGGGCACCCATGGCTGTGGAAGCACCAGAAGATAGGCTTTACCTTCCTGCAAAGCAAAGCCTGGGGTTTATGACTTGAGGACAGTAACAGTGCTACGTATTATTTGAAGCTCCCTCCTTCCCCGTGGACTCCCTCCTTCTGCTTGGTGCTGTGGAAGGAAAGCTGAAACATATGTGGAATTTCACATGGACTTTGCTGCTATTTGAGGTCTTCCTGTTGGAATTAAAAGCATGATCATTAAAATTTCATGATGCACTTCCAAGAAAAATGCTCCCTGTTTAGTAAAATAATTAAAAGCCTGCATGGTCTCTGCAGTAAGTGGCTATGGAGGGATGAATGGGAGTGCTGTAGAGGAAGTGTGCTTGCTTTAATCAGCATGACATCAACCAAGTGGGATCCATGCGGGAGTACTGCTAAAAATCTATCATTCACCAGGGCTGCACCATTTCCAGACCCTTGGGGAGTGCTCCATGATAATTTTGCATTTCAGACACACCGTGGTTGGGTCAGACCAGAGTAAATCTAAGCCATATTCCTCCCCAGGGTGCTTATATCATTCTAAATAAATAAAAACTTCCTACAACAGGGTATAATACATCAGAAAACCACCCCTCTGTCAGCCTTCAAGGTATTTCTGTCAGCCTCTGTGCTATTTTAAGCTCCCATATAGGTGGCAAATGCTTGTCTTGGCACTGAACCTCAGTGACACAAATGCTGCATTCAGCAGCAAATGATGTTGAAAGGGAGGGCAAGGGAGCTATGGCACTCACTCCTCTGTACAGATAAAGAGTATATTTTCAGATTTTTTTTATCCATCAACCTCTACAGCCCTCTCTGCTCCTTCAAATGCATACAGGCTACTCTGAGTATCAAACTGTATGTGGTGGGCACTAAAACGGCACTGATGGCTTCTAGGAGACTCAAGTCAGCCACCATGAGCAGCAGCTTAGAAAGGTCTAAAAATGCGTGGAAGTGGGAGAGGTTTGTCATTCAACCCAAAAGCTCCCAGTAGCTCCTGCATGTAGTGCTGAGGCTACCTAGATTATACCTTGCCAAATGGCAATATTCAGCTGCCTGCTTTCTAACTTTCCATAGTGCTATATTCAAATCAATGGCACACAATATGTTCCAGAGCTTGTGCACTGCACTTCTTGTAACTGCAGCTGTTCACCGCAAAAGCTTCTTCCCCACTAGAGCTGCTTGCAAACATCCTTTAGCTGCTACTGTGACAGCAAATAGAACAATGAACTTCTTGTGCACAAACCTTATAACGTGGATCTCCAGAAGAGAAATACAGAAGGAGCCAAATTCCCAACACACCTGGCTGGAAAAGCAACGGCTTCTGGAAGCTGCTGTGAGACGCATTCAATTTACTTAACTTACAGAAAATATACACTTTCTTTCTGCAGGATGAAAAACATTCAGCTCTTTTTATAAGCATGCCCTGCTTGGTCTACAAATTGGACACAAACCTTCAAGGATCTTTGCATTTGATCCAGCAATTGCTCTTAAGCAATCTAATGATTTAATTTTGTTTGCGTATATGAGGAGTCCCATTGAAGTCATCTCTATAAAGTAAAACAAATCTTTAAGTGCAACAGTGTGCAACAGTGTCAGAACCAGGCCCAGAAAGGTGATATTTCAGATGCCTGGTAACACATGGGGAAAGGTTGTGGTGTGTGTTTTCTTGTGTGATGGCATCCTCCTGTTTATTATTTTGGGTGACAAGGCATGTTCTCTTCTGCGCTTTCCTCAGCACTTTGCAAGGTTTACATTTCCTCAGGGTCTTTTTCCTAGCCATGTTCTCTTGTCACAACCTACAATTTTTGTTTTGAGCTTAGTAGCAAAATGCACAGTAATTGGACTGCAGCAGCATATGAGGAAGATCTTAGGTCTGCTTCACCCCTTTGTCGCCAAGAACTCTGCATGACCCTGCTTCCACAATCTCTGCCTTCTCTGCTTCTTGTGGGCTGTTAATCACATATTGTTTCCCTGACTCTAATTAGGGGGAGTCTAAAATGGGTTATTTATTCCAGTTGTTTCTGGAAACTGTGGGTATAATATGCCCTGTACAATAACAGAACTATTACTCTGAAAGCAAGGTCCGTAGACAGATTTGGTGAGGGAACTTTCCTTACAGATTTTAAAGCACGGTCTATGTTATTTATTGCAAGGATATTTTTGTGCAGTTTGACTGAAAGGGGAGGACATTTTCCAGAAAGAACATTGGTGCAATATATGGAGCACTTATTTATTATTAGGTATGGAGAATTTCAAATAAGGCAACTGTTTTCCCTGCTGCCCCTGGCTAAGTTCCCACTACTGGCATAAGTCACGATAGCAAAATGCCACCTCTCTTAGCTATAGAGGAGAGTTACTTGCTTGCTTGCATAGGAGAAGAATTCAACAGCTTTGGATGGAAAGTTCTTTATCCTTTCTTTCAATAGTACCACTTGTAATGGCTTTGCAGTTGTCCAGATTAATGAAGCTGTGAGTCTCATTTCTAAACTCAAGAGTACACATGCATTTTTCAAAACTTAGGTCTTACGCAGGAATTTTACAATTTCGTAGAATGTCCCCAAATTCGTCTTGGTAGTCTTGTACCTGTGACCCAGGGTAGCTGCTTTCCTGCCTCCTCCAAGGCATCTCAAAGCCAGGCTGTTTGTCTTTTTCGTACCTGGGATATTCACATGATGTTACTCTGAGCTGCAGAGCCGTGCAGGCATTAGCCATGCTCAGCCAGAAGGTGAGCAACTGGAAAGGGAAGGATTTTAGATGGTAACTAGGTATATGATTCTATGTATATAACACTAGAGAACTGATAAATATCCAAAGATTTTACAAATATCAGTTAATTTTCTGAAGCATGAACAAGTATCTTTCTTCATCCAGTTTGTCTGAACAATTTCCTTTACCTGTCAACCTTTACTGCACATAGTAGAGCTCCTTCCCTTACAGCGAATTCGCAAAATTTGGTCTTTTTGGAGAAACTGTTACTGTAGCCTGTTCTTTGAAGAAAGAAAAATTTTAAAGTCAATGATTTGAAACCCACAAGCATTCCCTGGATTTATGTCTTTCTTCTAGCCATTCTCCTTATCTCACTGCTTGTTTGTCCTGACAACCCTCTTGTACTCTTGCAGTGAACACTTTTTTATGTAGATCAAAATACAGTATTCATAAATTTCTCCAGAACAGCTCCATTTCAGTATGTGTTTTCTGTCTAATGCAGCCAAAAGCTTTAAGATATGCTCGAGACTGTGTCATTCATGGCAGGAGCCTGGCTTAGTATTCAGCCAGCACACTCTAGTCACAAGGTATTTTTTCAGTCAGTGTTCTTAATCAGTCCAAAGTCTGAAATAGATTAACAGATCTAAACTCATTAAAGACACCAGTACCAACCTTAAGAATATTTATGAATTCTTCAGATCATGTTCTTAACTCCAGATTAAATATTTGTTATTTTCAAGTGCTTTCTAAAATTATCTTCATCGGAGCTATTTGGGTTGCTTTTGGCATGACTCCCATTTTCTTTTGCCATCAAAGATAATCATGCAGAGAAAGAAATGTGTTCACTAATCATAGCTTGTTATTCCTTTTTATTGCTAGTCAAACTTTTTTTACCTTTCTGAGAAGTATCTGGTGTAGAGTCAGGGGATTTGTATCGCATTGTCCCTATTTCAGTGTGTGGGAAAAGAATAAAGTGAAAAGTGTGCAAAGACACCACACGCTGATCGATTTTGCATAAATAATTTGGTGAATGTTTGTGGAAATGCAGTTGATCAGCAAAAAACAGCCTAATTTGCCAGGTTCTATCACTGCAAAATAGGGCTACATTTACTGGGAAAAATTGTTCACAAAATTTCCTCACTACCTAAATTCTGTTTCTCACACTCTGACTTAAAATAGATTTACATTGGAAGATGACTGTGCTAGAATCAAATTGCCTCCGGTTCTTTACAGAAAATACAGAGGGCCATGTAATTTTTATGTCAAATTTCTCACCTTTCAGCTCTCCTGCCCCATTGACGTAGCACATCAAAAACACTTATCTCTGAGGGGTTTCAGTGGCAAAGCATTTTATAATTGATAACGAGGCCAAAATAAAAAGTGCCTGGACGCTGATTATTTTTTCTTGCTCTGACCTTTCAGACTTTCATATTTATCTTAATTCCTTATCAGAAAACCAGTAAACACGCAGAGTGTTTTCAAAACATAACTGGTCTTTTTTTAGATCAAATAAATCAGATTAATAGATTTAACACAGTGTTTTCTTTTCTGTCTCTCTGTACCTCAGAATCTTCCTACTGAACACTTTTCAAATTAGGATCTCTCTGCAAAAGGTTTAGGTTACCTGACACAAGCACTTTTTAAGAAATATCCTATGTGCTCACTAAAACAACTGTGTAAACAGTTCGTAGGTGAGACAGACACAATGTTGTATCTATGCTATGATATGAAAATAGAAATTCAGAAGTCTGTGGGTTTTCTTTCTGTAGCTTACCTTGGGATACACTTTGGTGGTACTTTTAAAATACAGTAATTTTTTTTTACAGGAAATGTTACAGGAAGCTAAGAAAATGTCCCTTTTTTCTTTGTGTCCGTTGTTAATATGGATGACAAATTACAAATTTCTCTTTCTCCCTGTCCCACAAAAATCTCCCTGCTTCAGAAATCCATTTATACTTGGACAGGAAGAGTAGTTTAAAGCATAGGAGAAGATGAGTTAGGTGATGTGAAACATTCAGAGTAAAAAGGTATTTCCAGAGTTTACATGTATTTTTAAAAGGTTTCTTTAGGCATTATGGAGAAGAATAAATATTTTGCTTTGTTTTCCTTCAGAATACAGATTGTATTAATTCTGCCATTCTTTACAGACACAAACAAAAATCCATTATTTTCAAGTAGAGTAAGTGTATGTTTGGAGTCAAATAGTTCACTGGTCTGAACATTAGAAATGTCTATATGCACGTTAACTTGACAACTGATTGTATAGCCATAGCTTCATTCCATTGACTCAAACTACATTATTACATGAATGCATCACTACCACTCAAGTGAATTATTGATCCACGTAATTTCAGTCCTTTGTTACTCATTCTTAAACTAGGTCGTTGAAGTGCTGTGATTACAGAACATTATGGTTCTAGACTGACCTGTGGTTGCTCTAATAAATTACCGGTCTGATTTTCTGAAGTTGATTTTTTTTTCCTTTTTTGGTGAATTCCATTTTCGACCTTATTTTGTTTCAAATTATTTGGTTTATGTAATTTTGTCATCATAGCAACATTGTAGGTGATTAGAGAGATGTAGTGTTTCTAAAGGACCGAGAAAAAAACACCATTAAAAAAGAACCACTTTCCCTTTGATCAGCAACCCATAGAAACCTGCTGGCTTCTCTCAGACTTTATAGCTCTTTTAATTAATTTAGTACTGGCTTTGCTATTATACAGAACTAAACCACTGTAAGAATGTTAAGGCGATAATAAACATCCCATTTAAATCCACTAAAGAGAGAAAAAAGTAATTTACAACGAGATCTCTGTCCTTAGTTTACCCTTTTGTGTCAAACATTTGGAGAACATTTGGGAACTGACACAGTTTTTCTTAGGACATAAAGGAGTCCCTCTGGAGGAAGCAGGCTCACTTAGTGAATGAGATGAGAAACATCCATTCTTTGCTGCCTAAAATATGTCTAAGAAGCTGGGATCAGTATCAGCTCGCAAAATTTTCTACATTTCCATTTCCTTCTTTGAGTGAATGCAACCCCCAGTTTTAGAATTATAGCATCCTTCTATTTTTTTATTAATTTCATATATTTTTCAGCTGAAACCTCAATGCATTGCTGACTTTTAATCCATGGATTTTCAAAAAGGAGGAAAATTTGGCTCAACTAAATTCCTTCTGATTGAAAAAATGGTATTACTTCTATGGTATGGAAGAAAAAGAGATCTCATTATTTTAACAAGTTTCATGATTATCTTTTGGCAAGGAAGGGAGGAGTTTAGAGAGGGTTTAGGAAAGAGCATTGGAAATAATCCAGAAATCCAGAAAGCCTGCTTCCCACAGCAAGGGATTTAAGAAGTTCAATTTATTTATTTTTTAAATAGTAGCTTGAGAGATGATTTGGTCAAGTGTGGCAAGTATCTCCACGAATAAAGAATTGCAGGTGCTGTAGAGATTGTTCATCCACTGATGATCAGCAAGAGGCTGAAACTAATCAAGTCCTAAATGGAAAAAAATGGGAATTTCTGGCCATGATTGTACTAAAACTCAGATGAAGGGGATAGAATCCAAATTGCTTAATACCCGTAAATCCTGAATAGATGCATTTATCAAAATTATTCTCTAACTCTGTCAGATTTTGTAGACATAATGCAGGCAAGTGGACTATTTGATAAATCCTTCATGTCCTGACAATGCCTCCTACCACAGGACTGGCCCAAACTAAATTTTTCGTCTCAGATGATAATATTTAAATTTATAATGCTTATTCTGAATGAATTTGATAAGCAATGATCTTTAAAGTGTATTAGATGCTTTTTCCTTTAATAACTTAATTTTGATTTTTCAGTGGTGAAGTTAAGCTTGATATTCTATCTTTATACACAGATTTGTAAGGAGGAGGTCCTACAGGGTGCACCTAGGCCTAGCTGCAGGTCTGCACATCCAGCAGTGTCCCTCCCAAATCCTACCTTCCATTCATCCCAATCCAAGACCATTTCATTTCACACCACTTCATTTTGGCTAGTCTTGTCCTAAGAGCTTGGAAGCACTCTGAATGTCGGAATTAGGGAGTGGAAAACTGCTCTGCAAGTGCACAAGAACACTTACACGGTATCTGCTGTGAGAAGCTGAGAACTTCCTGAAAAGGTTGTGTTTTCCACTGAGGGACAAAGATCCTTTGGGGATTGATACTGCTGTTTGCTGACTACAGAGACATCTCTTTGGCAGGCACTAGGCAGTGCCCCTTTGGGGAAGCAGCACGAGGGATAAGAAGGCACCTTGGGACATGGAGTTTATTACACAGCTCCTCGAAAGCCTCAACCCCCTCAAGATTTTTTGTAAACGTTATAAACCCTTCTCTTAATTATAGGTTATGCTAATCCACTCAGGAACAACAGCAATCCTGTATGATTTGTCACTATCATCAGCTAATTAAAGCAGTTTCAGTATTGGACTGAATCAATCCAGAGGACTGAAAAGACTTGCAGCAAGATGTGCCATGTAAATTCCAACAATGGATAAATTAGAGGTAATTGTGAGCTGTTTCTGGATATTGCGTGAACAGGAGAAATAGCTAAACTCATTAAGAGTACGATTCCTTGCAAAATAACCTTTTCGGTCTTAGTCATGAAACATCATACACAGACAAATTGTCTGCTCTTAAACCTGGTCCCTAATGCAAGCAGGAATGGGGCAGGGTGTTGCTTTACCCTCACCCCTCTGTCACTAGCCCCAGTAGTCTCATTGCAGAAATGTTGTGCTTTCCTATGCTGTGTTAATAGCTGTCACTGTTGCCAACCTAAAAGTACTGCTGTAGTTGGCACTTTCATCTCTTCCATCTCGCTTGCCAATAGCCTCAAATTGCTTGCTGAGGTGGAGAAAGAATTGAGTTGATTTAAGCTCCATGATGAGACACATACCTGGATTCTATTACTAAATTTATTTGGAGTTCTTTCTCTTGCTGCTTTCTGTTGTTTCAAGAAAGGTTGAAATTCTCATGCTGATGGCGATTATGGGCTGTTGTCTGAACAAAATGTTTTACTGTTCAGAACTTAAAAGGAAAATATCTGTTTTCAAAATATGATGAGGGTGCCATGATTATTTCACTCCAGCAGCTTCATTCCATTGAAACAGTGATGAAATTATCAAAACATTGGCTCAGAGTTCTTGCTTGTATATGTTCTCTCATAAAATGTAAGAGTTCAATGCACAAGAGAGTAAAATAATGAGATTAACTGTATCACTTTGTGTGTCTTTAGCTATTTACAATTATAAGAAAAATAGAGCAAAAATAGATTAAATTTTATGTGCTTTGTAGGAGTTTCTTATCTCACAGGATGGCTTTTATTATCTTCAGTTCTGTGACACTGGAGTAATACAGTGGCTTTCAAGTGCCAACCTGTGCTTCCAAACTATCGTTGAATGAATTGGCTACCTTCTTTTTTATTTAAATGGATCATTGGATCCAAACAAACAAGTTACAAACCCAAAAGTTTTTAGCTTATATATTTGTTAAGAGGCGAAAATTTTACGTGTCCTGCTTCTGCATAGGTAACATGATTTGTACAAGTCTCCAGAATGCTTCCTTGACTCCAATCCACTTCATAGTCCATTGAGTATGAAATAAAACCAGAAGAAAATTGGCATTTACTGTCACCTTTTCACTTCAAGGGCCTGTTGTGCATCCCAAATATCTCTGAAGACGCAGTAACACATTACAAGGCCATTCATCACAGGCGTGAAATCACTGACGGTGATACACAGAAGACTTTAATACCATAGAGATTGTCTCTGAAGTATGAGCTTCATGCTCTTGATGATAAGAAAGAGCACTGGAATGACTGTGGATTTTATCCAAGGAAAGCAAGAACAGAAAGGAGTGGTAGGTTGCCACTCCTGCAACATTTGATATCTGGTCTTGGTGGCCCAGCCATGTGGGTTCATGGGAGAGGATTCCAGAGTCGGGACTGTTTTGACATCCTGAGAGTGACAGGAATATTCACTTGCTGTTCACACAGATTAAAGCAGGAGAGGAAGAAAAAGAGTTTTTACTGAGAAGATGCAGCCAACAACAAGGAGGCCATTTCCACTCCATACACCTTGTTAGTTAGAGCTTTACATCCAACTTGCTTCTGGCAACTACAAAATACATAATAAAATTAATAACAGTTCATTGCCTCCAGCTGCTCACAAGAAACAGATGCAGTTGTGGACCTATTTAGTCAGCATTTTGTCCTTCCCAGTTATACCTCATCTTGAGCAGGGAATATTTGAATAATGAATTGTGTATTTGACTATGAAGTAGGACAGATATAAATAAAATTATTCTCCTCAACTGCTGCATTTTACTAAGAAGTTTTACAGTTAAGCACAGGAGATTTAGGAGAAGTACATTGTGAGGAATGTGCAGTTTTGGCTTCATTCACTTGGGACATTTCTGCTCAGTTGCATTGCATCCAGTGTGAGATAAATGTGCACAGTGAGGAGAGTTCTTTGCCCTGACATGAAATGGCAGATCTTACCCTCCATCTTGGGCATACTCTTGGATTTTTTTACCTGCCTGAATCCTTGTTTTTACTTTACAGATGAAAGACAATAGCATACCAATACCTGTGACTCCTCTGTGAAGGCATCTCTCTAGAAATTTTTGTTTGAAATGTTGCAGATCCCTTTTTCTGGAATGTGTTGTGACCCTGGCATACATCCACTTCAGAAACATTTCAAGGGAAATCACATGAGTTTCTAAGCCTTTTAAAAACATGATTTACATGTCTTATATTGTTCAGAGTAACATATTTCCCCTTGCTGAAAAGCATCTAATTCTGTCTGAAAGTAGGAGCCAGCAAAAGAGGAATTTTTCCATTGACCATTGACCTTCATATAAGGATAGCCAAATCAGCTTGGTAAATTAAGCCTTGGATAAACACTTTGCAAGACTTTAGAACTCCTGTATAACCTAACTGACAAAAAATTGAGAGGTTATTCAGATAGTCAATTACATCTTAAATGAAAAACAGGCTGGAAGCATTCATGATTTAGAAGAAACTCGTAAGTCCCAAAAGAAAGAAAAGAGAAACTATTTTAGGTGCATTTCTACTTCAAATTAAACAGTCATATAATGGCTAGAGCTATGCCTGCAGCTTACATCACAAAAAAAAATTAAATGAAATAATAATAGCAAAAAATGACAGTAATACATTTAGACAGCCTTATTTAAAGAACCAAGGGACTGGAAACAAATGGTTACAGCTAGAGATATAAATAGTCCAGGTAAAAGATAATGATAATAATGAAATAGAAAACACCAGGATAGGAAGAATTATAAGTGGCCGCACCAAAGGCTTTTATTCTGCAGCCCCCCATGTCCTGACTGGCCAAAGAGGTGCCTGAGAATGTCGGTGTCATGCTGCTCTCACAAAGGAATCCCCTAAAGTTGGGCACTGGCTGGCTCATCCCCTGCCCTGCCACTTTCTGCTATCCTTCTCCTTCAGGAAGGACCTCAGAGAGTCCGTCTTGGCCACCTTCTTTCATGGAGATTTTGGGAATTTTTAATCAGATCTGATTTGTTTGAAACTGAGCAAAAGGTTCAGACAATGTTTTGGAGGCAGGAGAGAAACAAACACTCAGGCAGTGATCAAATACATCTAATTACCTTGAGAATGCAGGTAAAAATTAATGCTCCACTGAAGAATTTCATTAAAAAGCTGCTTTTGTTTCATATGCCCTGTGATTCTTTGAGCTTCTCAGTCTTGGTTAAGTTTCAAGAAGGAAGGAGAAACAAAGAGTTTCTCTTCTCCAAAGCCAGGTGGATTGAATGGATCCAGTCTCCTGTTTGCTGATGAAGTTGTTGAGTGTGGCTGTCTTTACATTATATTTCAGTAATGGATGCATGTTTATACAAAAAGAGAGTGCTACTCTTTTTGTTTTCCTTTTTTTTTTTTAGATCTCCTCCTGTGTTTTGCAACCCAGTTTCCCCAGGAAACCGAAGTTATACAGATCTGTGCCTATGCACATTTCCCTCGTTTGAGGGAGATGTCCGAGTCTCAAACGTGTCTATGTTTCAATGAGTTGATTAATGGACTGGAGCATCTCTTATGAGGAGAGCCTGGGAGAGTTGGTCCTATTCAGTCTGAGAGGGAACCTCATCAATGTAGGTAAATATCCAGAGAGGAGGTGCCAAAAGGAGGGATCCAGGCTCTTCCCAGTGGTGCTGAGCAATAGGACAAGAGGCAATGGGCAGAAGCTGATGCACAGGAAGTTCCACCTGAATACGAGGAAGAACTTTACTGTGTGGGTGACTGCGCCTGAGAACAGATTGCACAGAGAAGCTGTGGAGTCTCCCTCGCTGGAGATCGTCAAGAACTGTCTGGACACAATCCTGTGCTGTGTGCTCTGGGATGACCCTGCTTGAGCAGGGAGATTGGACCAGATGTCCCACTGAGGTCCCTTCCAACCTGACTGGTTCTGTGATTCTGTGAGTTTTATAAACACTCCATAGCTAGGAAAGTAAGAGTTGTAAGGCTGCAGAGATTCTCAGATTCATCTTACAGTGACTCATATGTTTCATTCTTTCATTACCTTGCTTTTTTCTTAAGATACTCAGGCTGACTTCTGCTGAGAAAGACGCTTTTTTCAAATTTGCTAATATCGGCATTTCAGGGGTTGGTAACACAACACGTTTTTGAGAATCTTGCAGCTCAGTGTGCCAGAGACAATGTTTTCCACTCTGGAATAGTGATTCCAACAATGGGGAGAGCATGTTACGTCAAGACAGAGTTATGCTAGTCACAGATTTAGCATTGAGCAAGATGAGAGATAAAATGACTTGCTAATAAGAAAACACAAATTTGCTATGAAATAAAGTTTAAAAAATATAGCAAAATTATTGACTTCATGCTTAATATAAGAAACTTTCTGTGCTACTCCAACATTGTCATGGCTTTGCAGGTCAGCCCAAACCGGCCTCTGCATCCTGCCCTGGGCTTGTTAGGTGCTGGGAAGCTCCCAAAACTTTATCTTTCCTGCTCACAGCTGAGGCTGAGAAGTCAGGCTAGAATACAATTTACCTTTGAGGTTTTTTTTCTTTTCTCATGACCAGCCATAATCCTGAGTTCATGTTATTCTCCCCTTGTGAGGGCTGCAGTTTTGATTCCCATTTCCATTTTAAACTAGAAGTAACAGAGACCTGGCTTTAGGTATCAGTCTGTTCTGTTCTGTTTACTGGGCCCTTAAAGCAATCCATAGATAGATCAACCTGTTTTGTCATGAGATATGAAATGTACAAGATTTATTACATTTTTTTGCTACAGTCATGACTCTACATTTGACAGTAAATCTAAAGGATGACAGATATGAGTGTGGGTTGTTTGGATGGCACAGCACTCCCATATGCTTTGTGTAACAGAATAACAGAGGTTTACCACCCTGCAGCTGAAGTTGTTTCAGGTCTTTCCTTAGAATGTAAATACTCAAACTTTTAAGGGCTAAGAGATACTTTTATACCATGAGCTTTAGGAGGTACAGACCTCTGATCCTCTACATAATAATATGAAATCTGCTTGAGCATTAATTCTGCTCTTAACTGTGGTTTGGACAAGGCAGTGTGGCCAGGCTGTTTTTTAATTGGATTTTAGACATATCATTTAGCCACTGTAGATGACATTTTCTTGGAAAATTCACTAGAGTGGTTTAAACTTTACAACCTTTGAAAAACATAGATTTTGCAAATTATGTCTCTTGTACAACCACATAAGAGATATTTATAAATGCAAGTCATTACTTAATCCCTTCAGGAAGTACAAACAATGGCCACTGAGTATGTTTGGACAGGATTGGGTACTCTGGGTGAAATGGCTTTCTGGGACAGGATATGCTGTGGCATGTGTTATTAGCTGTTGACTCCCTTGGTTGATTACAACAGCTTTCATGTCACTGCTGAGCTCTTCTGAAGGAGAAGATTTTGGGTGCATGCATAAATATTAGGATGTCACAGTGTAATTCGCTTAAATAATCAGTCAGCTAGCTGATAGCTGACTGATGATATATTTGAATCTTTAGAGAGAAACAGATTCAGGGTAACTCCTGGCTTGTTAGCTGGAGTGCTCACCAGTTAATTTAGGTGGCTGAGTGTCACATTATCAAAAAGGTGTCTGCTGGACTGGGTCTCTCATGGAATATAGGCACTAGGAGGTTAAAGCATGTATCCCACATAGGCTTCAGTTTCGAGCAGGTCTTGAGACTGATGCTCAGTTCTACCACAACAATGTCTCAGGCCATGTCCCTTCTCTTTCAATTATGTGAATACTTAAGTAGTTTTTTTTGTACATGGCACTCTTAAATGTAGTGTCCTAGATTTAGGTCACTGTAGATGCTAAAAAACTTTGTTGCTGACCTTTAGCACCTAAACTGAAACGTACGGGACATATATGGCATTGAATTCAAGCATTTCATTGGAAGTAATAGAAAGGGTGGGCTGGAATGAGTGGACCCACAGGAATATGGAGTAATGGAATTTCAAGAAGTAAACAATTAAATACTGAGCTCTTTGAATGATGAGTAACTGTATCATTATAAATATCCACTGGCCAACGCATTGGCTTTGAGAAGTGTTGCTGCATGATGAAATATGCGAGCAGATCGAAACCCTGCTGCTTGCAGGGACATCATGCAGAGATAGATGGGACAGAATACGGTTTTCTTTGTCAGGATGGAGCAGTTTCAACCCTTCCAGCAGCCTATCATTAGGCTGGTGGAAACAAAAGCTTGAGACACACCTGGCTTTGACTTACACTTTGCTGTAAAAGACACAGCACTAACTGGGTTCCCAGCTCCTTTGTCCCCTCCTCACAGCATCTATCCTCAGTGCGGTGCCTGACCCCAAGCATCTCTGAAACATCACTGTGGGCCAGCACAGCTGTTTGTTAGTGCTCAGGTGGAGCTAACAGACCCAAATCAGCAGTTACTTTCTAAAAATGACAATTTCAGCCCTCTTTTGAAAGAAGGCAGCCAGGTAAACTGTTGCTGTGAAATGTGCTATAGCTGTGCTTAGCACAGTGCGCTACAGTGAATATTTTGATTTAGCTTTCACAGCCCTGAAAACACAGGCAGCGTCTGGCAGTGCAAAAGCCATGCAAATTTCATGAGTAGGGAAACAGCAGATTCCTGCACTTCTCGCTGACACGGGCTTAGTGCAGGCTCTCACTTGAAAAACAGTCTGAGAGAGAGGGGTCGGAAAAACAGATGCAGCACAACAAAGAAGCAGCAAGACTAAGAAGACTGGAAACTGCCATTTTCTGAAGGCTAGGAAATAAAAAGATCCTCTTACACCTTTTCCAGTGTGTGGACATATGGCACGTAGTTACAGACAGCCCATAGAGTGCTCTGTGGTGTACCACACCTAGTAGTTTAGCTGGGCATGCTCCAGAGGATGCTCCAGGACTGCCTGCAGGTCCCTGAGGTTGGTCCTTCAGGTCCACACACGAGCCCCCATCTTCTATCTAGATCTGGCTCTATACAGTAGCAGATCTGTCTTTCTCCAGCTGATTCTAGAATTAATGATGGTGTGGCAGAGGGATTTACTTAGCCAAACTAATTAAAAAATAAAACAGTGTGCGAGAACATGGTGATACATAGTATAGCATACCTGTAAATATGGACCATGATCAAGGAGTATATTAATGCAATTATCTTCTTATGGTAATGTTTTTTTCCTTGTTTACTGATTGGTATTTAAATTTGTTGGAATTTCAAGGACCTTTATCTAAGTGCTCATAATACCCTTCCTAAAAACTTCAGATGACGCAAGAAAAGAGAAACTGACTATTGCCAGAGCAGAATTATTCCATCTATTTTACAGCTGAGCAGGTGAGGGGAGAATTGATTAGGTAGCCTGCTGAAGGCCAGACACCAATGCTATGTCTGTGAGTTTTTGTAACAGAGGTCTTATGAAATCCTATCTGATGCAGCCACATCGCTAGACAGTCAGAAATAATGTACAGATATATGCAGCAATTCCAAATATCTCCCAGGGCAGAGTGTGCACACAGGAATAGCAACGCTATGCAGCCTGTGGAGATACCAGTGAGAAAACCAAATTTAGAAAAAAGAGAACCCTTTGCTTTTTGTTTGCTCAGGTTTTATTTATTTTCTTATTTCTCTTAGTTTGTGTTTCCCCTGGAGTACTGTCTTTTCATCTTTTATCTTTGTAACAAAACATTTAGTTTTCAGTAGTCCCCAGCATGCAGTTCCATCAATAAATATTTTTACACTTGACTGAAAAGTGTCCAATATCAACCTGTTGATCCTGTTAATGCATGAGAAACTTCAGAATACTGATCTTTCAGGGCACATGTAGTTACTGTGAGAAGTAAATACTGCTCCTAATTTGGCCTTAACTTTTGCCGCATCTGTGCCCAGTTACAATTTCTGGAAAAATATTGGTATTTATAAATTAAAACATAATGATCTTGGGGAAATTTAGACAGGAGGCTGACACAATTCTAAAAGGCTGATGTGCTGTATAGAATCAGCACCTTTTAGCTCTACATTTCCATTGCTATGTATGTCATAGAATTACAATTTAGCATTTCTCTTACATCTCCTTTATTTCCTAGCATTTTTAGTGATCCAAGACTTGTTGATACATGTGAGAGAAACATGATATAGATACTGATGCAGAAAGTATGGTTGTAAATTATGTTCATGCTTTCCATCAGGTTGCTTTTAGTTCTGTCAATAAGCCTCAGTAATGGAGAAAGATAGCATCCTTTCCAAAATACACAAAAAATCTGCATCAAGGTTACATGCTACTGTGCTGTTCAAGCAGCAAAGAGTATTGTCAGTAGGGACTGCTACCTATGCAGATGGATTGAGCTCCTTAGAAGCATCAGAAATTATGTTCTGCAAAACTGCAGGACTGTGTGCTTCCTTCTATTTATGCTGTCTCTGGGGCCTTAGTGCATACTACAAAACAGTTACAGTAATAAGTAACTTGAGTCCCAGTGTGCTTTGTAGAGAAGCATAATGAAGCTGGCTGTTTAAAAGCTCGTCTGGCCTTTAATTAGCTCCTCCGCAGAGCCAAGCACACCCTGCACTGTGCAGGAAGGAACAGTCCTGTACGTGGGACCACACGGCTTCCCACCCCTCTGGCTGCTGGTCTGGGGGCTGCTTGCTTACACATGCCCCTGTGCATCCTCTGTGATGCGGCTGAGTTCCCCAGGAAAACACGGGAGGCCTGCACTGAAGGTGGCACCAGGAAGGACAGCACAGCTCCCCTCAGGATTGCGGTCAGGATCTTCTCCCATCTCCTCTGACTCAGCAGCTGAACACTGGCCACATCTTTTGCTTAAGAGTTTCAGGGAATGATTTCCAAAGGTCTTTGGACTGAAGAAAACCAAACACCTGTAGAGGTCTCTCTTCACTTGGTCAGAGGAGATTTATCTCCCTTCCACCAAGGCTCTTGCCTAGAGCATGTGCTCTGCAAGTCCTCTCTAGCAAAAACTGATAACGTGATAAAGCTTTCCGAAATTATCATTTCACAGGCTGAAGTAATTCATACAGAATCCCTACTATTCAATTTATTCTGCCATTTTTGGAGTGATGAATTCGCAACATACAGCGGTAATCGTCAGGCAGCTACGTCTAAACCATGTAATAGCTGGATGTTCTAATGGGAATTGACAGCTGACATGTACCAAAAGTGTTACTTGCCATGGCCTGAAATTGAGGGAATTATGTGACAAAATTAAATACTTGCGTGCTTCCAGGCAGCAGCTCTGATTTTAGTAAGGAACAAAGAAATACAATTACTGCACAAAAATTTCCTGTATGTTAAGTTTGATCAGGATTTTATACCTACTATATACCACTTCAAACTATGTCACCAGATATGCACGTAAACACATTCATCTTGATGGATGTCACAACTTGCTTTACACAACCAGTAACACGATTTCCTGCAGCAGCAGTATCTTTGAGGAGGAGAAAACTCCAGAACAACTACCCAGTCTTCTTATTCTTTTAACAGGCATCCGTTAAAAAATAATCCTTTGTAAAATTTAGTTTAGCATATGGGAGTAATTTGACAGGATTTTTCTTCCATCATAAAGATTTTGAAGGCAATTTTATCCCCTTAATTTGGTAGCTCTGATTTTTACCTTTTTTACCCTGTAAAGATATAATTTTGTCAAATTCTACCAAAAAAAAAAAAAAAAAGAATCTGCAGCAATCCTGTGCTCTGTTTTTTGACAAGTATATTTTGTAAGTAAAAATAAGAAGTTTCCTCAAAAGGGATTCCCGTAGGTGGACTCTGCAGTAGCCAAGGTGAGAAATTGGAGGAATTCAATAGGTATCAGCCTGTTTTGCTTTCCAAACTGGCAGGTTAGAAAGGATCAGGTGGTGGTGTAATGCCTTACACATACTCAAAATATCTTTCCAGCAGGGGGATGTAGAATTCCAGTTTTTTTATATATTGCAAGACTGGTGGGATGATTATTTTTCTGTGTCACGAATACCAGAAGGAATCTATTTCAACAGAGAACAAAATAAGAGCAAAAAACCCAAGCAAATTTGTTTGAAGAATTCCCAAATCTGAGCAAATGTTAAATTGCTTCTTTTTTTTTTGTTATCTGAATAAATGATGACCAAGAAGGCATTTTAATCACTTGCCAGATCACTGCCTGAGAAGTGACTGGGCCAAGTATTCCTGAATCTGGTCAGAAGAAATTATGGATGAAAAGGGAGATAACATATTGATGATTTAGAAACTATTTGCCCAGTATGTGGCTCACTTAAGACAATGCAAACTGGATCTCACGTTGCTCTAGAGCATGTTTTTCTGTGGTAAAATCAAGTTAAAATAAAGTAGTATTTAATAAAATAAATAAAATTTACTAGACATCCTGGAATCTTTAGGCCAACAAACAGAATTTCCCTTGCTGATGTAGTTCAGTGCTAGGCAAAAACCTGAGCCCAGGAGCCCAGTCCAAAGTAGTTTCTTTGGTTTTGAAAGATGGATTAAACATTAGCACCTGCCACTGAAACTCATGTGGTCATTGACAGCCTGCTCCTGTGGAGCAAGTCTGGATCCTCTCTTTTCAAGAGAGACACTTCCTCCTTAGGAAGTTGCAGTTATGTCGTAGCAAGGGCAGTCTTGCTCCTGCCTGTTCCTCTGTTGTCATGAGAGACGCGAAGACTGGCTTGATTTTCAGGGCAGTGCACCTAAATATGATTAACTTAATAATCAGCCAGATTCAAGGCAGGTGGGAGCTGAGCCAAGTGCTGTCCCAGAAACTGCGAGTGGAAGTGTCTCACCTGCTGCCTATGAAGGACCTGAACTTCAGCTCAGGCAGGAAATGTCTGAGAATCATAGTATATTCTGAGTTGGAAGAGACCCACCAGGATCATCAAGTCCAGCTCCTGGCCCTGTGCAGGATACCCCAAGGGTCACACCATGTGCCTGAGAGTGTTGTCCAAATCCTTCTTGAGCTCTGCCAGGCTGGTGCTGTGACCACTTCCTTGAGGAGCCTGTTCCAGTGCCCAAACACCCTCTGGGTGAAAAACATTTTCCTGACATCTAACCTAAACCTCCCCCACCTCAGCTTCATGCTGTCTTCTGTTCACCAGCCTTGCTTTGTCCACCCCTGGCTTGTGTAAACCAACAGCATTACATTGAATCACACAGGATTCAAGAGCACACACCTATGAAGCTGGCATCTGCCCAGAGCAGGGACTGTAGGTACAGCCTTTTTAATCCTTTTTGTTTCTGCCTGAGATACAAACCTGAAAGAGAAATAGATTGGGTTAATTCTTGTACTCCCAGTTGCCAGACCAAATTCCTTCTTCCTCACACTAAGCCCGTTTCCTTTTTCATCCAAAGATTCCTGATGCATGAAGAGATGCAAGTTGGAATTTATATTTTTGAGTGAAAGCTACTTACTGTTCTTGTTGATGTCGATTGAAGAAGGAAACATTTCTTATTTAATCATAGCAAATTACATTCAGAGATATAAAATCATTACACAAAACAAAGTGACTGGTTAATCCAATTAAGAAATCCTAAACTGAAAAAACAAGCTGTTGTCAATATACCAATGTCAATTCTCACCAGAGCTTTGAGTTATCCAATAATACCGGTCTTTCAGGGGGTCTAGTCCTGCTTTTATTGAAGGCAATGGCAGAACTCCCAATGACACCAGGAGGAGCAGAATCCACTTAATAATCTGCAAGCTGGTGGTTTAGTAAGAGTCATAGTAATTACGCATATGGCCATATAAAGAAGTTCAGCTGAAAGTCATTTAAAAAAAAATATGGAAGAGGAATTCTGTTGTAATAGAAAATTACTGAATACTTCGATTGAAGAGATAGAAGGTGATAAATCATTTGACATGATAAAATGTAGACAAATTGTAAGAGAATTACATTAGGGATATTAAGATGGGCATAAAGAACAGGTCTGTATGAATGAAATCTTTGAAACCTTTATTTCGGCATTAAGATAGAATTTTACAGGTTTAATTACATGCTGAGATTTGCACTGTTGGAAGCAACTAATTTCAGCAGGGCTGTGAAGAGTATAAATTAGTATATTACTGACTTACTCAGATTTGTGTTCCTTGAAATAGGGAGCTGGCTTCAAAAGAAGGGGAATAAAAAGAGGGAAATGTGTGTAGATCTTAGGGCTAGAAGGAGCCATTTAAAATTGCTTCAGGGGAATTTCAAGTTAAATTTGGAAATAGTTTGTCTCCAGAGGTTGTGAAATCTTTATTAGTAGCTGTCTTTGAGAGTAGGTGTTAGATAAACTTTTTTCAGGAATGTCAAAAGAAAAAAAAAGATGATCCTGACTTGGGAAGGGAAGGTAGGCTAGGGAATTTCTTTAAACATATGTCCAGGCATATTTTCTTTCATTTCTACTTTTATTTTTTCAAAGTGATGATTTCTTCTAATTTATACATCTCATAATTTTACTCACTGCTGCTTTACAGAATGTAAAGACTCCTATTTTGTATCTGGTCTGGTTTTAACCGCGTTATAAAATAAATATTCCCTTCATCACATTTATGACAGCAGTGCCTAATGACCAACGAAGAATGGTGCCACTGCACTAAGTGTTGTACTCAGCAAGCATCAGAGGGCCAGTGCCTCCGAGGCTTTTGGGCTACAAACCCTTTGCTACTTTGTGCACGTGGTGAATCACCCTCGTGCCACACGGTCCGTGCGATGCCGTTCCGCTCCATTTGGAGAGCTCTGTTGCGCTTCCTCTTTTC
This sequence comes from Cnemophilus loriae, assembly GCA_013397755.1. Classification (NCBI taxonomy): domain Eukaryota; kingdom Metazoa; phylum Chordata; class Aves; order Passeriformes; family Corvidae; genus Cnemophilus; species Cnemophilus loriae. The sequence goes on along the minus strand of VZTF01002826.1, from coordinate 1,107,234 downwards.
TTCCTCTGCAAGTACTTACACTGTAAGAAAATCATGCTTTTGGTCAGTGATGCAGATTTGACTCTGTTCCCTGAGCATATCCCACTGGAACTGAGATGCCTATGTCGAGAGGTTCCTCACCTCTCCTCTAGATAAGATGAAAGGGGCGGATACCTTTCCAGGCTTGTGAGGTCAGTGTTGCCTTGCAGCGATGATTCTCCTCCCCCTGACCACACTGAGTATGTAAGGAAATTCACATGTCAAAACCCCTAACCTGGGAATTTCAGCCTGGCTGAAGGTTTTTAGATGGATTTAGTCTTTAAATTTCCTCAGTAAGATGCTTTCTCCATTTTTTTCAACAGATTCAGTGGCTTCTTTCTTCACAGCCAGTGTTTCTATTCTCAGTCTTTTACCAAGTGCAGACCTTGTTTTTACCGTGTCCGTCATGAAGGTCCTACCAACACATGCTTCTGAAGCAACTATTTTGAATTATAATCTTTCCACTCACTGCCCTTTACCTTCATCCCTTTTGGGTCTGGTAATATGACCCGGCAGACAGGAGCATGGACACTAACACCAGGCACTTATAAGATGCCAAGAAAAGATTTTGCTGCCAGCGGGACCTTATACCCATGTTAATGCCAGCCATGTGCTGTCATTTAGGCATTTTCTCAGACTTCAAAAAGTTGTCTTGGTCTTTCGCTATTGTTTTGATATTTAGAGTTTGCTTTTAAGGACTGATCTCACTGTGGGAGGCATTTAACTTCTAGCCAAGTACCTCTACCAAATTTGATTCCGTGCTTGAATGTTTCCCTTTAAAGTCCAATGTTTTGAAGTAGGATTCCCAATCTAGGTTCACTATTTTTTTCTGAAACGATACAATTTTCCTCTTGTGGTGCAATATTGTGACATTCACTGCACAGACTCACAGAGTCTCTCCCTGCCATGAAACATGAGAGAATCTACTTCATCTTACTATTTTGTCAGCTTCTTACTAGTTCTGTTTCTGTTTGGGGGAAAGAAGACCTGTACTAACCACTGTTAAGAAAATTAACTCTAGCCCAGCTGAAACCAGCACAGTAGTACACACACTGGGCAGTATAGCACTAGTCAGGCACCTGCCAGTGGATTCTGAATCAACCTGAAAAATTCTGGATAAGTGCTTGGAAACCATAGTGTTCACCATTTGCCACAGCAGTTGTAAGAGGGAACTGTGAAATATCATGGCCTCAAAGAAAATAAAATGGAACCCATACTGTAAAGGAGGTGATGGGAGAAAAAAATACAGCACATCAGCTTGTTTTGATCAATACCAGCAAAACTGTAGTGGGCTTCTGTTGTTGCTAATGGATATCCAGTCGAAGCTCAGCAAATGCAGCCTGTGTCAAGATGGTTTCACTGCTCTTAATGCCTGATCTTGCAGTAAAGATGTTGCAGCAGTACCTATCCATGCTGAAATCACAACCTCAAGTGCACCATAGAGCCTTCTAATGATAAAGATAACGAACCATTGAAATGAAGTGGCTTGAAATTGTGAAACCTCTTGGCTGAAGGTCTTTAAATGGAAGCGGAATAAAAAGCTATCTAGAATGATGTAGTTAGAGATGATCCTGCCTTTGGGCCAATAGACAAAGTAATTGACCTCTTGACGTCCTGGCCAGGTACCTTTTCTAACTTTATAACCTTACATTTTCATTGGGTAGTAAGCCTTGCTAATCTGTTTTTCTGAGGCTCTTGTACTGCCTCAGTGCCATGTTGATGCATCAATCTTCAGAGTGACATCCGAGCACTAGTAATGCCTGCTATGAGGTTTGCTTGCAAAATTACATTCCAAAATGACATTATTCTAAGATTGCTCCGAATGTAATGAGTCACCTCCCTTCCTGCTGCTAGGTTTTCGCATCTTTGACTATCCTTGCATCAAGAGAAAGCCTTCAAATGTGACAAGCTATTTACTGTCAAGGATGGCAGCTCCATACTTTTTGAATCTAATAAGGGAAAATATATCTCTAATGTATAGAATCTTGCAGGTTGGTTAGTTCTGTGGACCGCATGTAAAGAATTCCTAGCCTTTTAAATACTGCATATGTCTCTCTCCAGCTTACCTACAGAATGTGGCATAATTTGGTTTTGTAACTGCAATGGGTATTAAAATTATCATTAGGGTATGTGTCTACCACATTTATCTCCACCAAGTTCCAAAGTACTTGTTCAACTGGGTTTCTAATTGCTATTATAATTAATTAAAATGTTATTTTGTTGGTAGCCTGGAAAATGCTTTTGTGGAACAATCCAGATAGGATAGATCCACACTTTCTTCCTGGACTCTGCTTTGTTTGAGTGTAGTGATCCACACACAGACTGCGATGTGCCAGCAAATTCCTATGGATTTCCTTGAAGAGAAGAACAAATCTAAGAATATTTTGTTATGATGTCTTTGAAATGAGTTTCATGTAAATAAAACAGGGTTTGTCTGCATAAGTTCCTGCTCTATGTAATAAGACCCAGGACCCTCCAATGCATATTTTTTCTGTGAGAATGTATCTTCTGTTTAGCAAAACACATATGAATTTACCTTCATTATATTTTCTTATTACACAAGTTATTAATTATATTATATGATTTAGATGTACCCTCAGAACAGAGAAAATTTATTACTATCTCATATTTAGCCTTTTCTTGGGCTTTAAAAAAACCTGTTAATACACAAATTTAAAATTTAGTTAATATGGTATTTATGGTAACACTCCTTTGTTATTTAACCTGTCATTATGTCTGATTATTCCACTACATTATGAGCTTATTCAGAGTAGAAGAGAAAAACGTCTTGTCTTCCTGGCAAGGAAAAGCAGCAGAAGAAAATGGTAACAAAGAGATAGTGGGTCCCATTCTGCCCCATTACCTTGTATTTGCACCACTGTTTTACCATGCATTTTAGCAAAGTTATTCTGAATTTGCATCTGTGTCACCATGGACAGGATTTGGCCCGCTTCGTGTAAAGGCTGCATCCAGTTGTTATGGCAACAAGATTTCTAAAAATCGTGAGAGAAGAATACCGAGTTGTTGTGATAAATGATGCATTAAAAGTGACTGCTTTCTTGTGGATTGATAGTTTTAATTGATGCTTTTTTTTGTGTAGAATCCATCTTTATTGATGGGTGCAATTAGTCAAGATGCTGTTGTAGCACCTTTGTCATTCCAGTGATCAGATATTACACAGGAGATGACCAGGTTAGGTTTTATAGCAAGATGAGAGATTGGTTAGCTTGAGTTTATATGACAAACTTATGTTCTGTGCATTCCAACTGATGTCTGCAACAGCTGTCACACAGCAGCAGGAATCAACCTAAAGCTAATGTTATCACAGTGACAAGAAAGAAACCACATTTTTAACATCTGAAGCATTCTATATTCTGAAACAGGCTTGTGGGAGAACAAAAAAGTTTCTGTGAGTTCCTTTACTTGTTTCTTTCAAAATCCTTGCCTGGAGATGTAACGTGTATAATGCTGCCTGATTAACTTCTCTCTTGTCTGTGCTGAGTTGAAGTTTGAAGTCTATAAATCTATTTTTCCAGCCCTCTGAATTTACAAATTATTGGGCTGAATTTGCTTGAGTGGCTCCACCAGCCCCCCCTTACAAATTAGCCTGCCCATGGTCGTGTCCTTGGGAGGAGAGCCTTGACTCACACCCTCCTCCTTGACAGTTATGGGCAGCACTGATTAAGAAGCAAAAACAGAAATGAAGCCCTAGGGGCTGAAGGCAGCAGCGAAATAAAGGTGAATTCAAGTTTTAAGGATGCAGTGTGTTACTATGCCCATACAAACAGACACAGTTCTGTTCCAGTCTGCAGACATCGAAGTTCAGGTGTTCGCATATGGGATGTCCATATGTGCCTAAGCTTGCAGCACAGCCAGTAGTGCCCAAGTCAATGGCGTGTGACTTCTTTACCTCAGTGTGTCACCTGTTGCCATATGAGATGTTTTGGAGTGTCAGAGACATCAAGGACTTCTGGGAGGTCCAACCATTTTTAAAGCAGAAACTGGATGTACCTAAAATGGCATCAGTATTTAGGCAATTGAATCCTCCCATTATTTAGGCTGGACAATTACATAGCTTGGATATTCAGCTGACACCAACGCTAGCCTTGTTTTGCTTAATCTGTATTAACCTGAAGTCTAACTGCAACAAAGTCTTAAACACCAACTTACATGTGTTGTAATATACACCTATATTGTAGACACCTTATTGTCTGAAAATGGGTGATGAATTTTGCACTTCATTGCTGTTTTCCAGCCATAACCCTAACAGCAAATGAAACAAAGATAGAAGAGCATTTGGGGTTTTTTGTTTTTAGTTAATTTCCCATTAGCTCAATTGAGCTCAGAATAAATTTTTTACTATTTTCAGAAGGGGGAAGACAGAATGCATGATTTAGAAATATAGAAACTTAGTGCTTTAGAAATATAGCTCACTAATGATACTATCTGGGGGACTGTGGTCTAAGTCTTCATAGTCTTGTTTGTTTAAGATGTTTAAACATAAATTATCTAAGGTGGTATTAACCTCTTTCCACTGTCATTGTAGAGAGAGACACCTCTACAGGTTTTCCTTTCCGCTACTGACTAGTGAGCCTGACTCATGAGGCATTATGTTCAGAATAGCTTCTAGCTGACCAGAGTTTGATGAGATTAATTACCAAGAATGATTGCAAATAACGGGCACAACAGCAGTTTGGGTGCCCCAGTCTGTAGGCAAGTGGGAGTGCATGAGATCAACTCCATGTTTTCACTTCAACAAACAGATTTAAAATATTAACAATGACTTATATTGAGAACTTTTTTTACAGATATATAAATCTGGAAATTAATTGATAAACTAGGTTTTTCAGATAAAATCACTGCTATGGCCCTGACACACACTGGTGATTAGAAAAGGGACATGAACTTTCTGTGAGCTGGATTAGGTTCTGTGTTTGTGTCCTGCAGTGAGTGTGACCGGATAATTTCAGGGTACATATCAATCGATAGGAAGAAAATAGTCACCAAGACTCAAATTCAGCAGGGTACTTGAGCATACAGATTGTTTTTTACTGGAATTTCTTCCGTGCTAGAGATTAGGCAATTGCTAATCAGACCTTAGGTTGCTACAAACTGTAATTTGCAGCATTATCCAAAATGTTGTTCTGTCTTTCAATTGCTCTACTTACCTCGTTCCCCGGAGGTCATGGCAAGACATTGCTGAGATAAAAGGAAAGTTAGCTGCAGTAAATTCTCAGTGCACCTCAAGCACAGTTTTGATGAAAGTTTCTTCTCAGAAGTCAGGATTTAAACATCCCTCAAAAGGCTATTGTGTCTGTGGCCAAGTTCTGAGGGTTCCTGGCTGAAGCTGCCACCCTCCTGTGGCCTTGCTCTTTGCCCGAAATTACTGCCCCATTGGAGGAACTACAGAAAACAACACATCCTGACTCCTCAGCTCGCTGTTGTGGTCAAGGGAAAGCTGCCTGCGCGCTGCCTCCCCCCATCACACCATGGTCTCTAAATAGCCAGGAGAAACCACAGCAGCTCAGGTGGGAACGTGAGGGTGACCAGTCCGTGGGACTGGAGCCACAGAAACTGGTTGTTAATAAATGAACCAACACCTTTCACTTAAACTGTTGGATCTGAGCAGTTGATTGGGTTTTTCCCTTCCTCTGAGACAATTTGTGCATGCACATATATTCAGAGAAATAGCTCATATCTTAGAAGGCAGCAAAAATGCAAACCACATTCCACTGCAAGTAATAATGGCTGGAGGCTGCTATAGCATTGTCATTTTTAGCTCTTAAGCAGTGACAGTGCTTTCTGTGCTGTAGAAAAGTGAAGGTAAAATGTAAGTCCTGTTCAGACACTGTTGCTGGGAAGAAAATACATAAATATGCAGCTTTAATGAAAAGAAGAAGCAACAGTGCTTACAGTCAGAAAAACACTTACAGCATCTTTTTTTATTTATTCTGTCTAAACTATAGGGATGCAGATTGAAAAATAAGTTAAATATTGCAGGATATTTATATATAATAGCCCTGACCTTGAGTATACTAAAGCTGTTTTCAGATGTGCACAGCAGATGATGAATTAGCTTATTTTTAACCCATGGAACTCCAAAATAGGATGAAATTAAACAAAACCCAGAGAACATACAGAAAGTAACAGAACCAACTCTGGCGGATTCCTCTTGCCCTCACACTCAGTTGTGCACCTTCTGATAAAATCTGAGGCAGTGTATTTGCTGTCTGATGTGTTAGTGGGAAGCTGCAGATGTAGCTCAAGAGAGGAGAGAGAGAAAAATGAGCAAGATGGGACTTAACTAAAGCTGCGACTTGTAAGCCCCTCAGCAGCAGCAGTTCAGCTGAAGTTTTGTTTTTCAAGGCTCTTTGCTCTCAAGGCAACAAGGAATCCAGGTAGTTTGGAGTAGTTAGAAAAGTCATAATGTTCCCTTCTCCTCTGGCAAACAGTCAGAAAGGAAAAATGGATCTGGAACAGAGAGCAGACAGCAACCTTTCTTCTGTTCTCTGTGAGGCATTGACCAGGGCAGGAGCATGAAATACTGCCTTGGCACACAGAGCAAGCATCTGAGCTGATGTAAGATTCGTCTGTTGGGAGCACAGGGACAACTTCCTTTGTCAAATTGCAAAGAATAAAATGAATATACATTATTTTCCTTTATATTCGCAGAGTTGTTAAAAATTCATAGCTCCATTCTTCAAGAAATTCATCAGGCATGAATTGAATGAACTGAAAAGTGTAGTTTATGTTGCCCCGGTATATTTGGAATGGAATTGGAAAGTGGACATAACTCATGAACCAAAACTAACTTCGATGTGACCATCATACACAGTGCTGTATTCATTTCCTTAGAAGTTCATGTGAAGACAAAGCAGGCAGAAGAGTCTTTTTAAAAGCTCTTGCTTTTCCCTGAGAGATGTTGTTGACAAAGGTCGGGTTCAACTGACCTGTTGCTGCACAAGTTGAGTTGGTGCCACTGACCAGTCTCGGGGTTTGAGGATGAGAGATGGGATACACCTATTTATTGTTCCTTGCGGTCTGCAAAGACACACAAATAGGAATTTGAGCTGGATGATCACCGAGACCCTCAAAGCATGTCCAGTTACACCAGCTGATGGATTTTGTACCTCTGGAATGAAAATGGTTGAGTAACAACAAAGTGGCATGATGATAGAAGCTGATGTAACTTCCTCTTCTTTGCTGAGATGTTCTCATTATGATTTTTGTATTATGATACAAAATGAGGGAATTAACAGCACATTGAAAGGTACTTTCCATATGTCCATTTAGCAAAGTTAATAACTGAAACAAGTAAAATACATAAAAGTATGCCATGAACTATATTAAATTTGTGCTGTTTCAAATTAGATTTATATTTCAAGAGGACGTAATGGGACCAAATATTTTACTGAAAAAAAATAAAAAGTATACCAAGAATTACTAAAGCAGCTGGAAATTTGCCTAAGTTATGACTTCTCCAGTAAATTTTGGTCAATTAAAATATTATAAACATTAAATATTAAAAATGTCAAACTACGTAAAAGCCTGGAATTGATACTTTGAATTTAAATATGGAAGCAAAAAATATTTTGAAAATTAATAAGTAGTAAGATGCTACTTTCAGTTATGTCAATGTAAACATTTCATCTAATAACCTAATGAATTTTTCTGTTTGTTAGTTACCAATCCAATAATAATCAAAAACTTGTTTGGAATTTAACTGCTCATTTTTTGACTTTAGACTATACTTTTTATTTGTGTTATGTGTATGATTTCTTTAGAATTGTTCTCATTGTGTTCTTTTCATTTATAGCAGTTTCCTGCATCAGAAACTACTTCGCCATAGATATCTTTTATAAATTTCCCTTAACTATCTTTTTATTCCACACTGATAACCTCTTCTTATTAATGATCTTAATCCATGTAGTGGTTGATTCACTAATCTGAAAAGACATCCAATTCCAATCTTCTAGAAAATAATCTTAAAACCTGATTTCGCCTAGAGGAAAGTGGAGTTTTGAAGCAATCACAACTGACTCTTCTTTGCTCAGAACTAATGTTTCTGAAAGATTTTAATCATGAGCTGTTTGCCCCCAGGTATCAGGATGAGAAACCTGATAGTTGGCATATATCTTCTCTTCTTGAAGGAGAGAACACAGCATTTCTGTGACCAGTTGTGTAGACACTGGAAGTCCAGAAAGGCAGTACTCTGTACTAGAATGATCTGTGCTCATAGGAAAAGTTAAGAAAATCTCTGAATAAAATGCTGATTACCAGGTGATATTAAGGAGATTCTTCTTCGTTGGGGATTTCTTTTTTGTTTAGATTTACTTGTATGTTTAAACAGGACAATGTTGCAGTATTGGAGTGCACATTTTCACCAGGAAAGTCCATCACCCTGTAGCATAGCAGTGTCCTGAAATCTGCATCACCGTATTTCTTCTCTCACCACAAATTGTCTCTGCTTTTTCTCCCACAGAACTGATTTCGTCATTCCCAAATGCCAGATACTGACCATTGGATCCATCATCTCCTGGACAATGAAATCCTGAAACAGGATTTCAATAACCCAGTTTGTTTAATTTAATTTATTCTGAGACATTTTTAGAGAGTACCATCCGAGTTTTACAGTTTTGTGCTATTTCCTTCAGACCTGATGGAAAACATTATCACTCCCAGGTCCTGGATTAGACAAAAAAAATATCCAGGGAGAAAATGTTACTTTCTGGTAGCAGAGGCTGCAGACAGGTATCCTCATTGCTTCACAGGAAAAAAATAGCTGCTTTCTGTCCTGCAGTGGGACTCCTGGAAGAGAAAAAAGTGGGGTTCTGGGAAGGAAAACTGCTGGGAGGAGCTGGTCCAGATGTCCAAGGGCAGCTCAGAACCCAAAGGGAGCCCTGGCGTCACTGCCTGGGTTGTGAGAAGCCAAAACCTCTGGGCAGCTTTATTGAGAGGGTCATCTGCAGAGAGGCAAATTGTGTTCCTCGTCCTGTTTCCATGGGGATGGGAAATGTGCCTCTGCAGAGACGGCAGCACAAGAGGGGCCGGGGGAAAAAAGATCTGAGGCTGCTCCTCTTTCCCAGACACAGCACGTGCTCCTCTGAAAGGAAATAAGAAATCTGTTTTATGCATATTCTGTAAACACTAGGCAAAGACATCCTGAGAGCTGTATGTTTCTCCTCCCAGATACCCATCCTGCTAATCAATAAATTCTACAGCTGGGGATGGGAGGATGATTTATGGAATAGTGAAGTATCAGACTTACACTCCGTCGCTGATGTATTGATGCAATATATTACGGAGGCAATATCCTGCAGTGAAACATTGATTCAAAGCATGATTTTAACCAGCAGCATCAGCATGGAATAACCCTGTCTACCTCAGTACTTTCTCTTTTTCTCTGCCCATGAGATTAAAACATTTGGGGTGATGCCAGTATGGCATTGCTGGCCTCCTCAAAAAGAAAAGATCCTCATTTCTATGAGAGTCACACTTGGACCAGCTGCCCCCTTCAGCTGGTGCACGGAAGGTGTTGGATTTTGTCCCCACTGAGGGCAACTAAATGGCGTAGACACAGCTGGATGGACCAAGTAGCATTTGCAGCCTGGCCAGTGGGGGCTGCCAACGCCTCTGAAAGAGAAGAGGCTGCCTGATCCCTCCTGTCTCTCTGCCAGCATGGTCTTTGTTTACTCTCTTCTTCCTCTCCCCGTCAAAGACGAGCAGTGTTTGTTTTCAAGTGGCTTTGCTTTGCCACCTCCCCAGTGAGCTACGAGCAATGCAGCCACCAGACGATATCGAGCAATAAGACTGCATTAAGCAAACCTCCTAGGGAAGCCAGCGTACCACGGTGTTGAAATTAGACAACATATTGTACAACACGGCCTCAAATATTCAGATGCACATTTTTCCTTGAGGTCCCGTAGGCACATTGGAGTCTGAGCAGTGAAGAGTACAAACAGCTGCAATCCTCAGGAGCCGGTGGGCACACTGCTGTCACCAGCTACTGAAGTGCAAGTCAGTGGCTTCGGCGCACCTTGAGGAAAGAAGTCTGCTATCCAAACAAAATGTGATTTCTCATCAGGGAGTAGAGCGGGGGCTTGGAGGAGAAGCAGAATCTGACTGCAGAGCTCCACAAGGAGATTTTCAGAAGGGAATTAAGTGTTCAGGTATTATTATTATTTGAATTTATTTTTTGTCTGACTAGCATCACATATCAACACAGATATGCTGGTATGCTCTGATGTAGAGTATTACCTGCTAAAAAATTCTAACAACTTATTTTTGGGAAGAAAATAGCAATGGGTTATATGCAATAACAGTGCAAATCTTGTTATAAATTCAGTGATCCAACAAAATACTCATACATCTAAGTCTTCTGTGTGGCTCACAGATACGGTAATTGTTTTGGAGCAGATGGAGACCTGAGAAGACACTCAAAGCTCAAGGGAGCACCTGGCAGCCTTTCTGAGGGCTACGTAACTATGCATCTTTGGACCATCTAGTTATTAGCTTGTCAGGGAGCCTTATAGGATGCAGCTAATGGCATTAATGAATTCCTTTTCTAATAAGGATCATCATGCAAAAGAAGAAGCCAAGAAGGATCTGTTGAAAACTTTTTTCTTGAGTAAGATACAAAGACAAAAATTAAATTTGTGGTCTAGTAAAGGGCATGTTCAGGCTGCTTATCATGTGCATTTAGCAAATGAACCCAGTTTTGAGGGAGTGGTAAGAAAGTTATATGGTTCTCAGTTGAGGCATCTCTACACACATAGACAAAAAAAAAAAAAAAAAACACCCATTCCCTTTCCTCCATAACCTGGAAGTATATCAAGGAACTGAATGCTTCTCTGGAGAGTGATACAAACATCCTTAGTAGCCTGGATTGCTAAGGAAACACAAAATAGAGCAAAGCAGATGAATTAGTTTTTCTTAAGCACCTGAAATTTCCTTCAGGCAAAAGTAGTCTAGCATTCAGCTACCAAGCAAGGAACCACTTACAGTACTAAGCACTTGTTAGAAATTTTCAGACTAGCTGAGAAATTCTGGTGCAGATGTCACTGTCTGTGTCTATTTCTGGCTGTGTTGCTGTGCAATTAAACTAGAACTCTTTTCTGCTCATCTGAAGGATAGGGTAGCAATAAGTGAAGATAACCACACAGCATTACTTCCATGAGGACATTAGCAATTGCAAAACATTTCCTTGCAGGAGTCTCAAAATATTTGATGTTAGTTATCATCCTCTCAAATGAGACAAAGTTTAACAGCAAGAAACTGATTTGTGGCAGAAATTTCATTCAGTAGTGATAGAATTTCAAAAAAAAGTGATGGAATCTGGCACCTAATAGTGTAGATCCTTTGCAGTATGTCTTGATAAAAGTTTCATGTTGATTTGTTACTTGGGCAGCTGGCCAGTGTTCTCTGCTAATTGTAAAAGACAGAACATTTATTTTGTAATAGACTTTGAAAAAAAACCCCTCCAACTTAAATTAGAAGATGCTAAATGATAGTAGGTCTGACTTGTGTTTTGAAAGAAGAGAAAGAAAAGAGGAAGCAATACTGACACTTCAGATGTGTCTCTTCCAATGAAGTTTTCTTAGATTTCTTCGGATTTCCAAATCAGAGATCAGGGAAAGAATTTATCACTTTTCTGAATTATTCCATTTTGAGGAATAGCCTTTAGTGTCAGAGCACAGAAAAGAAACAATGTGCTACCAATATATGCTGAAAATTATTTGTAACTGGACAAGAAACCATTGAAAGGTTTTTTTGTATGCCAAAAAACCACTGAAGGTACAGCTTTTCATGCTGCATCTGTGTGAAGTAGGTTTTTGCTTGTACATTTTGCTTGTTTTGAATTGCAGCTCTCTGGAGGCCTCCATACTGTTCTTTTTCCACAGTAAATCCTGCCTAAAGTGGAGCAAAGAGATCTTCAGCTGATATAATTGAAGGATCTTCTTTGTTCACTGGAGATTTTTCCTGCAGTTTTTGCTTCCTTCAAGCAAAAACTTGAAGAACAGACTCTAAGAGTACATGAACCATTGTGTGCCCTTTTGAAAGTCTCACTGAGCGAGTTGACTGGGGCCTTACACTACTCCATTAAACGTTGTTGCAGAGAAAACTGGCACATCCTTCACGAAGTGGTGTGCTGGGGTGTGGTGGTGAAGAGCAGCTTCTTCTGCTGGGAAGGCAGAAAACTGCTCACCAAGGCGGGTTTTTCCTTGGCTATGGCTGCTTCCACCAAGATAATCAGCTTGAAGAGAACATAAGAGGATCCTGATTATGCTTCAATCACTGACAGACACAACAACTTGTATACACTATTAATCAGTTTGTCACACATCATAGTATGCACTGAAAATATTGTGATAGATGCAGCTTCTACTGTATGACAGCAAATGAGAGATGCAGGAATTTTGCCTTCAAAAATATAGGAGTTCCCTGACCTATTCATCCAGCATGTTACTTTTCCATTGAGAAGAAGTGTAACTCTTACAGAATTGTTCTGTATTCTACATCTCGTGGGTACTTTCACCTTTATTTTCCTCTGTCTTAAAAACAATAGGATAACTGGGTCAATAAATTCATGTCAGATGTAATTGAAAGAGAAATAGATCACTTGTACACAAGTGGTCTTCACAAAGTGAGGATTTCAGTAAGGAAAAAATGGTAAGCAGCAGAACCATGTTAAAGAAAGCTTGGGATGTTGCAGAAGAGGACTACTGAGAAGTGGAGTACTAGATATGACTTGGATTCAGGACAGCAGTCCTCAGTGACAGAATGGATGATCAACTGACAGTCCCTAAACCAAATAATTTGTGTCTCTAAGTCGACAAAGACATTGGAAAAATGGTATAGCATTCAGAGGTAGGTTATAAGGATGAATCAATATATGAGCAAATGATGTGCTGTTAGACAGTAAGAAGCACAATATGAGGCAACTTAATCACCTGCTACAAATACCTATACTGAAACATAATACAATATTGGAAAAGCCATATTGAGAAAAAAAAAATAAAAGACTTGTCGCAGCTCACGGAATTCAAATGGATGTAAGTAGAAAGGTAGAGGACAATACCATAAAATGATTTGCTGAGGGATGTAGATATATTTTCAGTCTTTTGGAGATAATTTCTAATTCCAGCATGGATTCTTAGGCTCTCCATGGGACCTGTGAGATTCTTTTGACAGAGTAATGAGGGACATGAGGTTTGGTGTCCTGAAACTATCCTCTTCAGTGGCCCCATTTTAATTGATTTGCCTTCATTTTTTTCCTGGCTTTAGTCTGCTGATACAACTTTCAGCAGTGAAAATAACTAAATTTTCAGGTCTAGCATAATAACACTTCTGAATATCCTTTCTTGCAGAGACTATCATCCTATCAGTGTCCATTTCACTCAAACATTTATATGATTTAATAGGGAAGATGAGTTATAAGTACAACTATTCCCACAGTGAAATCGGTTTGTCCTAAATGCTCAGCAGAGTCAGGAATAATTATGAAAAACAGCAGAAGAAAGCACGTTTCAGACTTTTTCTAAGTCATAAGCACAAGACAGGTGCTGTATGACTGCCAGAGGAAACACGGATGGTCATGTGAACCATTGCTGTGTAGCTAGCAGGAGTATAGGACAGGAATTAAACAGCCCTGCAGACACCAAGGTGAGAGAAGAAGGAGGGGAGAAGGTCCCCCAGGCACTGATGCAGAGGCAGAGCCATGCTGGAGCAGATGAACACAGTGCAGCCTGCGGAGGACTCCCCACTGCAACAGATGGGTGGGTGCCCTTCATCTCAGCCCTGTGCTCTTGAACAGGGGGATTGGAAGAGCGGCCGTGTGAGCATCCAGCAGCCAGCCAAGGTGAACCCAAGACATCCGTCCACCACTTTCAAGCTCTACATACTGAGGTCTTCTTCCGTAGGGCATTGCAGCATATATAATTTACACAAGTGTAGCCAAAATAATTGCAATTATTAATTCTTTTCATACATTTTTAAGTTGCTGTTAGTTCAGTGCATTAAGCCAAATCACAAGGAGACCTTTAGGAAGAGGCTTAGAAGGATGGATTAATTCTTGCAGTCTATCTCTAAATTTTGGTAACTTCCCAATTCCCTCACATTGTGCTGCACAGTTGTTGTGTTTAATTACCAACATTAATACATTTCTCAATATGAAGCACACTTGTGACTTTTACCTTAGACACTAATAAGTTGAGTTTGATAGCAGGAAAAAGAAAATTTCAAGCACTGATATCGTTAAGGTTAATAACGCAGTAGTTTACCAAGCTCCATACCCTAATTTGAATTGATTATCTAAACAGTTTCATTACAGGATGCTAACTAAATCAAGCCCATTGTTTCACAGAGAAATGACTTTGCTATCCTAATTATTAAGGTAAAACCTCTGTACACTTTGAAACTTGCTTGTGACTCCTATCACTTTGTTAGATAAATTACAAATGTAAAAAATATTTAAAATAAAGTTGGATACAGAGTGAAAGAGCCCATGGATATCAATGAATCTCTACAATTAAGAGAAACAGAGCTTACTGTTAGCTAATTCCTTCAAATGAATGCCATTTAGACTTCAGTATTAACCCCTCTTTTAAAGCAAAATTCTTTTAACGCTGCGTTCAATGCAGAAATAATTTTGCAATATCATGGGAAAGCAGGTAAATGGAGGGATTTTTGGAAAGTTGAGATCCTTATACTGAAAAGTTAAAATAAATATTTCAAATATATTTATGATTTTTTACTTTCCTTTTTTTCGTTGAAATACACACAGACCTGTCCCACTCACAGCTGTCAGGTCAGAGTCCCTGCTCAGCACTCAGCGTGCAACTGTCAGCCCAGGTTAAGGTAGCAGAGAACAGGGAAAGCACGGAAGGAGACGCGAGGATCATGGCACAAGGGGCTTCCTGGTGAGTTGTCTGTATCCAAGAGCTTTTATAAACTTCGGGATTAGCACGTGGGGGGACATTACTTGCCTGTAGGGGTCAGACCAAAAGTAAATTTGCATGGGGGAGAAGTCAGCGAGACAGTTTTGGGGAAGATAGGAAGCGCAAAAGAAGGTGGAAATTACATGGGCTGAGATGTGGGGACACAGCAATCTCTTTTTTAAAGTTATGCAAGTCCTGTGCAGAGGAAGCATCTGGTGGGAGCGAGGTGAGCAGAGAAGGGGAGGAAGTGGCACCCCCAGCAAGACAGAATCATCCTCACTGTGCTGCTCAGGTGCTTCTAGAAATGATGCAAGGAAATGTCCTCCTGCTTTCTTGTTATTGTGCCTTGTCCTTTCCTCAGAAAGCAGTTCTCAGGTGGCTCAAACAGATGTTACATACGGACTTTAGTCTCAATGTCTCTGAAAGTGCAAAGCCACATGTGTTAAAATTCAGTGCTGGAGCTACTGTCAGAAAAACCCCAGCACTTAAGATCACCAGCTCTTAAATATGCAGTATCACAGTCTCCTTAAACCATCCTTGCACACAATAGGTCTTAATTATGCTCCTTCCACTGGATTTTATGACAGACTCCTCCAGTAGTCCTTGTACCAGACTGCAACAGCTTCACTGTGTTTATGGAAACATTTCCTGCTGGTGGGGCATAGGAAAACAAAGGCATTTAATGAAGGGTCTGCAGCAGCCTTGGAAGAACAGCACTTTTGTGTGCTTTAGATCACATTACACAATCTTCTTTATTTCGTTTTCATTTGCATCAGGGATACACAGCCTGAAGAATGACCTACTTTTCCTGCAGTATTTGCCTTGCTTTTAATTATAGCAATTATCATGCCCTGATCGCTGGCATAGTCCCCAGAATGTTGACTTTTTTCTTAATGTTATTGTTATATAGATTACACAGACTCTTTGCCAGCATGTTGCCCTCTAATTATCCAGCTGAAGATGTTGCCTATGCATCAGACAAGCAGGAGGGTTTTGTGTGGAGGATCTTTGAACATTTCTCAGGAGGCTGCTCTACAGCAATCGTTATACACAGACTCCTTTGGGGAACAAGTATGGCTCCATGTTTCTCCTAAATACCCTCTTTTTTATATGTTCTTCCCTCACTTTCAGTGCAGCCTTTTTAACAAAGTGTATAACACAGAAAGAGCAGCCTGGAAACCATCAAATGGCTGGCACAACTCTCAGTCTACATATAACAGTATCACTTTTTACCATTTTTAGACAAATGCACTGGGAAGTTTTTTCTTCACAAAGTTATTTCATGTCTTTTCATTAACAGTATTATTAGATTTTTTTTTTCTGTCTTTATTAACTCATTGAACCTGAAAAATAATCTAGGTTAATTATATTATCATTCAACAACAGAAAAATTTTTATGTGGTTCAAACAATTAAGAGTGAACCAAACTGGTTGTCACACCAGAGAAGAAAGGAGTAATACTTTTCTGCTTCATGATGCAACCCAATATTTTCTGGGTTCAGAGTAACAAATATTTGGGCTTAAAAAACAGATACTAGTAAAGATTGCTTTTGCCAGAAACATAGTAAAGAGGGGAAATATCCTTACATCATGAATATTATAGGAGTGATTGCATGATTTGATTAATGGGAAACTGTTTCAAGAACTTCCCTCTGGTAGAAAATGCCATTGGTACTGCCTCCTTCCCCAGTCTCAATCCTTGCTTGTAACAGTTCTGTCCTGAATCCTTATCAAAGAATCTCAATTAAAGAGTGAAGGTTTTTTGCTGGATGAGAGCTGTGTTGTGTCCTGATCTGGATGATCAGAAAGTCATTGGCTAGCCCAGACAGGGAGGGTACAGCTGGTTGTCATCTGATTTTACAGGTGTCTTTCCTTATTGCCCTTATTTGAAGGAGATTCTATATATGTGTGTGAAAAGCCTTGGTCTCCTACTCCAACAATATTACTGAGCAAGAAACAGTTAGCTGACAATGTTTTTATGTCTATGAAAGTAACTGAAAGATGTAGTAGATATATTATTGAAGCCATATCAGAATCATTGGTACTTGTACAATGTCTAATAATTTAGTTTCCCATTTCATCCCTCGGTGAACTGATCGTATAATTGCTCATGCTGCAGAAATGTTAATTTTCTTATGGCAACCCTCCTTTGGAACAAGCTGTTGTGCTCTGATTAATAAAAACAAATGAAAACAAAAACCTGAGTTTGTTTCTGAGGGAAGTCCACCTCAGGAACTACTCCCATTGGGCAGCATGGAGGATTTAGTCCATCTGCCAAACCTACTCCAACTCTACCCTAGAGATTTTTGCACCTCCCAATGTACATCTACCCCCAAACATTGCACACCCAGATTTTCATGCCAAAACAAAGCCCACATCACTCGAGAAATTTGCATTGGCAATAAACCGCACATAAACACCGCTGGTTCCTGATGGCTAAATAGATACCCCATGCACCCTGGCTGCGTGCTTTATAAAGTGGACCCAGCTGCTATAGTCTGGAGGAGCCTCTAAGACACTCTGCTCTGAGTTGCTCCACACCATTTAGTGAGGAGCTGAAGACCATTCCTGAGAGCAAACAAAATTTTGTAGTATAGGTGCAGCCAACAAGGAGCCCCAGCTGTAATCCTGCCCCAGTGTCAGCTCTAAATCTTATGTGAGACGAGCAGGCCCTGTTCCTACAATGTTATTCTTGTTCTGGCAACCCCTGTGACAGATCTCAGGTGTACCAAAATGTCTTGCCTGGGGAAGGCAGGTGGCCTAAAACTGCCAGTTCAAGTGAGGCTTGGTACCTCCTGACAAAACCCTTTAAGTCCTTGCTTAAGGGATGTCCACTGCCATGCTCAATCGTTGCCCACCAGGGAGATGAAGGGACAACTGTAGAGAGTAAGAACTGTCCCACCAAACAATTTGGTTTTGTGGCTTGGAAGACTTCTGCCCCTTCTCCCTTCCTTTCCCCTTAGTTTGTTTTTATTGCTATAAATTCATTCACATTTCTTTATGTCTACATGCCACGCAACATGTTTTCACTCATCTCTTCACTGGCAGAGCCAGTCCCTTGGTTTTTAAGTAGTGATGTTCTATAATAAACATCCAACTCCATGAACACAGCAGGAGGCTTCTGACAGTTTAATTTTATTCCACAAGGCATGAAGTTCTCATTGTGCTCCATTTGTGATTTTTTTTTTTTCTTTTAACCTGAAAAGGCAAATTTTTTGGTTGATTTCATCTGTTTACAAGCCAAGAAGTTGTATTGCTTTGGGGTGCTGTAAAAGGCTGACCGCTTATGCAGACATAAACAAGGTATGGGGATTAACAGGGGATTGAGAGGACATGGCTTTCTGTGAATATAGCAGGGAAAAAGTTCATTTTAAATAATGCTTTTCTTCACAAGGTGCTTGAGTAGGGTCATGACACACACATACAAAATGGAGATAAACTCTATCACGTCTTTCTTCCCAGAAGGGAAAACAGAGCCTTTGCAAACACAGACCCCATTGTTAGCTCTGCACAGTAACTAACTGTAAAAATGCAATGAAGGCAATCAGCATAGAAGTGGCTTTTCCCAGAGTTAAATGTTAAAATATGTCAGAAATATAAATTATTAAATCTCCATCTATACACATAAATTTGGTTTGATTTAAGTAGTGCGAATGTGTGTACCATCTTTCAATTTAATGGTGCTTTGCCTTTCCTTATTAACCTGTTTAAGAGATATTTAAGCATCACTGAAGTGAGTAAGTAAGTTTAAAAGCAGTTCAAACATCTTACTTGAATCTCATTAATCCATTCAAAACTTGGTCCAGATTTTAAATACTACAGTGTTCGTTTTGGACAAACTTTATGTATTTCAATGAGATACACCAATCTCTCTGTTATTTATGGTTATGATTTCATTTGCTACTAAAATAATGTCTCTTTACTCAAGCATCAGTATCATAGACAACCAGACATACTTGACAATGTTATTTAGGATGGGGACATTTCAAAGATACAGGAAAAGTCTGAATTATGACTCTGACCCTTTCATTCCAGGAACACTCTTTTGTGGAAGATCTTGTTATTTCTGTCCCTTGATGGGAAACTTCACTGCTGCTGGAATCTTCACTCATCTGCCTCATCCCTATGGGCTCACCTGGGCTTAACAGTTCTAAGTTCTCATCACAGGAAGCCAAAACGACTTATTTTGAAGCAGTGCATTTATTCAAAGGCAGAGGGAGGGAGTTCAACAGTGAACTGTTGAACTTTTGTGTTTCTTTGCAGGTCAGGGGGATCTGCTCAGTTCAAATTCAAGTTCTGTAACCCCAGATAGGAAGAGGTAGAAAACCCCTGGAGTGCTTCTCCTTCAGTGATGCTTCTGACTGCTGCTACCTACACACTGGTCTTGTTTAACAGACAAGAAAATCCAATAGACTGGTGACACTCTGACTTCAGGCACTTGAGTAGAAAGAAGACTTTGCTAGCCTTGGCTGATTAGCTGATGAGCTTCCATTTAAAAGCTATATTGTAAACAATTATTGATAACATTCTCCCTGATTGTACTTCAACTCAGATATTATTTCACTTAATTTTTTTCCCCTCTCTCAAACTCTAAAAGTGTCTTTTTTATTTTACTTTATCTCTTATACTTTTATAAAAGTAGCAAGTTGCTCTCAGTCAGCAACAGATTTCCAGAAGAAGTAGGAGATAAAAGAGAAAAAGACTAGATCTGTGAGAGTCCCAAGCACAGCCTGCCCGTTCTGGGAAGCTCTTGATCATCATGCAGTCAGAAAACACAGAACTTGAGTGACATGGCACTCAAAAAACAGAGAACAGTGTAGGTTCTGAAGTGTCCTTCAGAGGAAAAACAGTGTCTACTGAAAAGCTTTGGAGAGTCAGCCCTAAGAGTTGCTTTCCACACATTTGTTTAACTTAATTTTGACAAGAGAGCAGCTCAAGACAATTCGAAGAGGTTTGTAACATCTTGGTCCTTCCTCACTTCCTCTGAAGTTTTAATGAATTCTCGAAAAGAGAATGAAACTATGAAAAGGAGGCACAGAAGGTTAGTTTCCAAATCACTTAGATAGCATGCTCTCATCCACGTATTTCTTAGCTCTCTTCTGTCTCGTGGCTGTTCTACAGGAAAAGCCCTGAGTGCTATTTGACACTCATGGGCTCTGTTAGTTCTGTGTTGAAAACTATCCTCAAGTGTGCTTTCCAACCTGAATGAAAGATGGACTTCCTTTGCAGCAAGTTTCCATTTCAATGGAGCAGTAATTTGCATTTGGCATCTAATGATCCTGTTACTCTTCCTGCACGGCAGAGCCAGAGAAAAGAGGTTAAGAGTTCTGCCAGGGAGATGGTGGTGATTTGAGTCAAACCTCTCAAGTTCCAGTGTTTTTTAAGAGCGCAAAGCATATATCAAAGCAGGATTTTGCCTAGTTGCCTCCCCACTGAGTGCAATATTTTTTCCATTCAGTAGCCGCTGGCATAAGATTGCTAAATGGTACCCAATTTCCATAAGACCACTTTTTCTAAAGCCTCAGTGTTAGCAGATGGCTGAAGTACTACAGGTAATATGAAGCCAAAAAGAACCTGTAATGGTATAGGTTACTATAAAAAATTTATTACAAGTCTGAGATGGCTGCCTTAGTCATCACTGACATTTCTTAGGCTAGTAGCAGGAAAACTTTTACAGCCCTTCACATTGTCATATAATACCTGTCCCCACAGGTTTTTAAAACAGGCATAAATATCCAGTAAGGCCAGAATTTTTGTAATTCTACTCTGTCATTCATTTCTTAAATATTTAGTGCCCCTTCCTAATATCAGGCAAGAGATGGCCACTACTGTAATATGAAGTTACTTCTGAAAATGATGAATGCAATGGCCATTTTCTGGGAAATAAACATGTTCTTCATGCTTTTCATAGGAATATAGAGTCTAACATAAGTAAATCTTTACTAACAATAAGAACTTCTCTCTTCCTGTACAAAGTCTGAAATAAGTCACGGAAAGTACCTTTTTATGTGTGCCTTTCTTCTACCCATTTGAATGAATAGGAAGACTGTCAACACTGGTCAGCTTTTACACTCTTCATACCCCCTCACCACCTCTCATAGTAAATAAGGGGACAGTATGACTGTTCAGGGGAAACATTAACAATCTGAAAGCTTTGCAATGCAGATATCATGAAAGGAGGAGACTTCTCCCTAGCAGAGTGATAAATATTAAGATTAGATTAGGAAGGCAGAGTGATAGTGTTTCAGTTCACACCTCCTGCAGCCCACAACACTTCATCCAATTTGCTCTCATCACCAACCCCGTTTATAAACTAAGAAGCCGCATACCTCAGTATTTATAGGTCAGAGCTGCAGATCTATTTAGTGACATTATGAATTCTGTAAATCAAGTCACATCATAAACTATGAAAGGGTTCAATGGCATCACAGTAAAAGGAGAGAGAATTTATTGCCAGGTAGAAAAAAATATTATAGATTAGTTTTTTCTCTCGCCTGAAATGGATGTGTTGAGAGGGCAGGAGAACTACGATTAACATCCTCAGATGAAGCAGAACCTTCTGTGGGCAGCCAGGAGTGATGAGATGAACTATTGATATGATTAATTTTGATCATTTTTTTCCCCCTGCCTATCTGGTAAACCTGCCCCAGAAATAAACAGGGCAATTCCATTCAGTTCTGCTAGAGGACATGGAAGGGAAAACAGAGACAAAAGAACAGAGTGTCAAGCACTCGTATGCTGCAGTGTCCCCCTTTTGGAACAGTTTCTTGCAAGTCCCTTAGCAGCTGATGATGGGCTCCTGTTTTAGGCCATTCAGTTTGTCTCCAGCACTTCTCAGGTTCACCCTTCAGCTGCAGCAACAGGGGCAGTGTAATACAGTGTTTCCCTGTCTCTGAACTGGTGTATCCACGTGCTCTGAGACACAGCTACTGACAGGAGCATGAAGTGCTGGGTGTGAAGGATAACCTAACAAGCCAAAATGGTCTGATTGACACTTCCCTTTCCACATAGGAGTTTCTGGAGAAAAGGGAACCAGCTGATTTCGGGCATCTCCTGAAATTCCTTTTTAAACTCTTTAGGAGGAAACAACTTCCCACAACAACACGTTCAGTGCTTGAAGGACCATTTGCTGTTGTTTTTTGCCTTGCAGCAGCCTTTGTCAAGTTGACAAGAGCACGTGTAAGGCATGCACTTGGCCCAGATGTTTTCATCTGTGGTAAAATACCACTGTAATGATCTTGTTTCTAATTTGTGCTGTTTGTATTTCTGGGCCACTTTTATTGCTGGGGGTCCTTTGGATTCAGTATTGCTCTTGACCCTGATTCCATGCTTGGCTTCCGGTGTCAGCATTCCCTGTTGGTAACAGGTACAAAATATTAGCAGGAACAGCTATACCATCCAGACATGTATTTACTCCAGACATAGCATTGTCCTCAGACCTTTCTATCAATTCTTGAGCCTTCTTGGATAGCCACATATTACCACACCTGTGTTTTGCTGGCAAATGCACAAAAATGAGTGCCTTGGGAACCCCACTGTTGTTTTTGCATGAGTATTTTATGTTTTTAGAACTGAGCCTGCTTCTAATTTTTTGTATTCCCTTTGTAGAATGGGATTTAATTGCCAAGGGCAAGGTAGTCCTTGTATTGCCCCTGAGAGTGATAGTTGTAGTCAGAAACCTACCATGCCTGGAAAGTGTAAAACCAGAAACTTTGCTTCTGCATTATTTGTCCAAAAGTAATTAATTTTGGTGGGTTTGGACTCTAAAGTTTTTAATACTACTATAGTACTCCTGGCCATGGTTAGTTTAAGAGAATGTTTATGTCTGGGAACACTTCAACATCAGATTCTTATTGAATGACAAGTCCAAGCTGGAGGTTGTCATCCAAATTGGTCACAGCGGAATCGTGAGACGCTGTGGTTTTCAAAAGGAACCTCAAAGCTGATGAGATTTAGATAAACGTGTACAAGTAGAGTGTGTTATGTCTTTGTTTAAATAAGCAATGTACTGAGCATTAAATATGAGGTACTGAGTAGCCTTTAAGGAAATGAGGCTTCTGTTTCCAAAGTGGAGCATAAATTTTATAGCCAATTAATTATTATTTAAAGAAAGATTCTTTAAATTTAAATTCATGTCTGGCTAAAAGTGGAAATTGTTTGGGAAGTATAACTCCGCAGTAGGAGCTGCTGTGTGGTTATACCAGAACGCTGAGTACTCAGCTAGCACATTTGAAAAATCCTTGAACTTTGTTGCAGACCTTGTCAGCAATGAGACAAAAAATATCTCAGAAGCTATTGAATGTGTCATTCTCTTTCTTAGTTTATTCTTGTGTTCCCTGGGCACAGAGATGTATTTTGAATACATTAGGCTTTGAGCATCTATGTAGCTGAATGGAAACTTGAAGATGATAACAAAAGGGGAAACGAAATTTTCAGGATAACACAAGGTGAAACTAACATGCATTAAGCAAAAGAAGAGGCAAGAAAATCATTATTTTCAACAGCGAGTTCTCCTAAATTGCAGAATTTTCTCCTAAATGAACTTGGGGAGACAAACATCCTGCTGGAAGCATCCAAAGCCAGTCTGGACCTGCATATATCAATGCCATGGTGTTTCAAACGTATCTGAATGAGCAGACAAGATATTTGTCATATGTGAACACTGTTAATTTTCAAAGAAGGACTTGTCTGAATATTAGAAGTCTGATATCAAACCTGTAAGATATTTCTGGCAAGAAAGAAGAAGAAGAACTGGAAGATATTATGCACCAGTTAATGGCAGTTGATATTGAGGCTGAGTGCTGATGGTCTCCATGAAAAATCTGTACCCTCAAAAGGAGAGAACACTCACTGAGTTAGCAGATGGCAACAGGCTGGAAGGAGATCTTTATGTGCTGGTAGATAGAGTTGCCATTCACGAGAACCACAACAGAAGAATCAGCTGAAAGAAGCAATGAAATTCAGCAAATTAAAATACAAATTACTGCACCTGGGACAGGAATGCTCCATATGACTGTGCAGACAGTGAGAGATGTGCTAAGGAGCAGCTTTCCCCAAAAAGACCAGGAGAACCTGGTATACAACAGGCTGAACATGAGTCAGTGTCGTGATGAGGGCTAGCACAGACTGGTCTGTATTGGCAAGAATATAGCCAGGAAGTGTTTATTCCCTTTTACCTGGCATTTGCAAGGATGTGGGGGGGATTCGGTGTCCAGCTTTTGTCTTCCTTATTCAGGGAGGACATCAATAAGTAGAAGAGAGTGTGTGGAGGACCACTGGGAAACACATGATGAGTGGGGGGACACTGAGGGGCCTTGGCTTGGTCAACCTGCAAAAGAGAAGGCAAAAAGAGGAATTTCACTGCTTCCCAAGGGACCTTGTAGGAAAGGAGAATTGGATGCTTTCCAGAGGTGCAAGGACAAGAGGTGGTGGTTGTAAGCTTGGCAAGGGATAGTTCACATGGATATAGGGGGGGAAAGTTCTTTCACTGCCAGTGAAATAAGGGGTGGTAAACTCAAAAATAATAACAGCAGATTTTTAACTTGCATTATGAAATATTGGATAAAACAGTGAAGTTACAGTTTTAGAAGATTAATACAAGTGTCTGGAGAATTACAGGGATAAGTAGAATAAGAAGAGCTTTATTAGTTACAGTGTCAGAAAAGACAGATAAGAAGGGAGATAGAACTCCACATTTGGGTTTTAAAGAAGTTCTAGACATCTGAAACTCATATGAAGTCTATGTCAGGGCACCTTAGGCCTTGTCTCTTTGCTACAGAAAGTTTTCAGCAGTCTCAGACAAGAATTTATGTTTTAGGATGTCCAAAACGGGATTGTTTTTCTATTGCTTCCAAAGCAATAGAAAAGTGCACACAAGCTTTTATAAAATGGGATTAAGCTTTTCCTATAGAAAGACGTGATATTTAATTTAATATGATATATAAGAGCCAAAAAGTATTAACAGAGGCATCAAGTAACAATCAAACAAATTTTCTTTCTTTGCAGCTAACAGCCAAGGTCAGAAAATTTACTTTGTTCATTAAGTACTTAATCAATCCAAAAGGACTGAAACCTCTCTGTTTCCCTTAAAGCCATGCTAAGATCATAAAACTTTGCTGGGAGGTATGAGTGATCCCAAACTGCATCAAAATGTCATGTACTACTCGCAAACATGGCCAGCAGTGATGTTTGGGTCTCTGTCAGAAGAAGCTTTGTCTTTCCCGATGTGAACTGAGAAGTGCTTCTGCTGACTTCGCTGGAGCAGTGGGGCTCAGGAGTGCTTCCTTGTCCTGGGTGGGGTTTCCTGGCCCCAGGACATGTGGATGAGATCCATGTCCTCAAAGCTCCCATGTTTTTTGAGGCTGACTTTTCATCAAGGGGAGCCCAGGTGTGGGGATGAGGAAGGACAAGGGCATGATCCTGCAGGTTCCCCAGCCTGCAGGGCTCCCCAAGACCACCACCAAGGGAGCGGCCCTGGAGCTCACATTAGAAGGTAGGAGCATCCACTGGGATTTATTCCTTCCTACAATAAAAAGTGGAGCAATTATTGCCCAGTTTAATAGAGAATTTAAACACACCAAATTTACGTATGCATGTACATCTGAAGACATTGTGAGAGGCAGTTAAATGTAGACTAGGGCCACTTGGACAACTGAAGCACCGTTGAATACACAGACATTTCTTCTTTTTGTTTGTTTGTTGGTATAGAAGTGTATGGAAGATGTAGCAAACCAGAATTAAAAAGTAATTTAAAAATAATTTTATTAAAAATGGCAGGCTATTAAAGATATATCTGAGTAAGAAGACAGAGAGTTCTGTTCTACTGATTTTTCACTACTACAAAAGGCAAACTGAAAAAACGAAGTCGGGTAGGCATTAGATGTGCAGCACTGATGTTCATAACTGGAGCCATGATGAAAGACCACGAAGTCTTATTGAATTTCACAATACTTTCAAAAATTCTATCATTATCTATTTATGAGACTCATTTAAAAGCCTCAGCAGAACTCAGCAACTGCAGATTATATAAAGAATGAAATTTTAAGGAGCAGTAAATATTCAAATTAATATAAAAACGAAAGGATTTAAAATTCACTATAATACTGCAGTGAACTTCTTGCAGGGTTTCTCAATCTTATTGTACCATCAGCTCTCTGAACTGTGGTCTGAACAAACATAGTTAAATTAAAAATGATAGAATTCAAAAGCTCTCGAGACTCAAATTGATATTCAGATACTTTGGTGCTTGGACATTCATATTTCACTGGTTTAATTAGCTATCTAACAGCAATCTTCACACTTTAGGAAAGGGAGCACTTCACAAGAAACAGTCAAGAAGTTTGCTTGTACACTTATGAAATATACAAATATGCCTGGAAATTAATCTATGCACTCTCCCATCTCCCTTACAAATGATGTGTACTCATACTACAGCCTTGAAACCACTTCCTTTAAATTTGCCATGTGCTTCACTTCTTCTGAATGATACATCTTTTCATAACTGGTGACTCATTCATTTCCCATATATATTGTTTTTAAAATAACAGTGTCAGGGAAACACATAGCTTTATTTCAAGTGAAACAACATTTCTCTGATTTTTCTATTAATGAATGACTCTATTGTAATGATATTAGCTCTGCTGAAAAATAAGACAACACATGAGCTAATTTTATAGCCATTCCTACAGCTTTATTGCTTAACAGTCATGCAGAATTCTTTCACTTCTAATTTCTTTTGCCCACCAACACTATAAGCTAGTGTATGCTTATTTTACTTCTGTTATGTCCTCATTTAACCCTTATAAATATCCTTTTACATTTCAATTTTGACTCTCCTTGACTTATGAGACTTTTGATAAACTCCAAGATGTCAAAGTTTCCCAGTTTTTACTGAATATTCTCTTATTTTTACAGTCCCTCTCCTCCTGGAGAGAATTCCCTGGAGAGACATGTTTCAGGCAATTGGAAGGCTCAACATTAGGACATGTAAATGTTTAAATTATGGCTTACAGATCAATGACAAGAAATAGGACATCTATTTCTGGTAACATTGTGGATTTATAGTTATGAGTCAAGGCTAATGCAAGGTGAACTCCTCCCTTTATGATCACTGCCACAAATGCATTAGCTCATCCATGAATTTAAAAATCGACCTCCAGACAGTTAGTTGGTAATTTGGCACCTTGCTTTGATTGTATACAATTTAACAAAAGAACATCCAGCACTAATTCAACAGTAATATTGCTTCTGCCTTTCAGGAATGATTTATTCACTTGGATATGATGTCCAAATTGCATTTTCTAAAGGAAGGGTGTTTACTCTGTTTGCAGTTTATTGCATTACTTCTCAAGGACATGACAAAAGTAAAATTGTTGCTACTGATTATTAGGTTGAATGGAAATATGTCCTGAATGATGGTCCTCTGTACAGAAATCCCTGGGGCTGGACAAGTGGGTGGGAGGGTGGTTGTTGCACCATGCTTTCTGACACTTTATAACATACCTCATCCAGAAACTGCTGCCCCAGCTATCAGCCACATAGAACAGGCAAGGGTTTTGCACACCAGCACTGCAGAACCCTACAGATGCACCAGATCTTTGTGCTGCCTCATTCTCGCAGCTGTAGGATGGGCATCTCAGCCTGTGCTGAGCACCCTTGCAGTGCAGTTATGTGCTGTTGTAGTGTCAGAGCTGTTTTTCACCAGTAAAGCAGGCTTGGGTTTGCCTAAGTTACAAACATCAATCTGTACACTGAAGTACAGAAATGTACTGCACTCTTTTCCCTACAGCAGATCCTATCCTTGCTCTGGTCTTAGAGAAAATTCCTCACCATTGCCTGCAGTGCTGATGGAAGGCTTGACTTACGCACAATGTTTTTATTGCCAGGGCAGAATTGAGAATTTAGAAAGTGGATCATTGCACTTATATTTTCACATTAAAAAATATACTTATTAATTTTTTAATCACACAGTGTAAGTGATCAAGTGTCAGAGGCTCCTTACATTATTGGCATTTCAGATGAATGACCTCTTTAGCTACTGACTCTCTTCTCAGCTTACTCTTTCTGCCTGGAGTTTTCACTAAGCTTAACCACTTGCTGCCTAAATCCTGTGGAAATTCATCACATTACTTATTGTCCCTAAGACTGTCTTGGATGTGGGCACCCAAGTAGGAACTAACATTCATTCTTGTCCTGCTTTGTAGCTCTTCACCATAGGATATATGGTGAAGAGCATTTCAAAAGAATATTCTCTAAAGATGGTTATCTGCTCTGCTAAGGAGGTCATGCAGATGTAGGTCTAAGATGTAAATGTCTCTGCAGCTCTGAATCTCCCTGACTTCTCAGTGAGGGCTCAGCTCTCTCGGTGTTGTGTATTGGGTCTGCAGGTAACTAGTGAGAGGACATCTGAAAGGATGCTACGTGTAGGACAGCAAGGCAATTCCTGTCCTGGAACTGAGCTGTTGCTATACATATTCTTTTTCTCCAGTGGCTGCATGTGAATAGATAAAACCAAGAATGCCATCCATAGGATTATTGTAATTTTTTTAGTTGTGGTTTTTGTTTGTTTGTTTGTTTGTTTGTTTGGGGTTGGTTTTATTTCGAGGATTAGTGCAGAAGTCTCCCTTTCCCTGTCTTTCTTACTTCTTTTCTCACTGCTTTTCATTAATTTCCTTTGGCTGATAGTCTGTGGGATATTTCCCTATTGAAGGTAAGTAGCAAAGGGGGTGATCCTCTTTCCCCTTTCTGCCCTTTGCCATTTCTCGGGATACTCTCTTTTATGCTATAGCCTTCCAGTACCTGTAGTCTTCCAGTATGTAAAGCCTCTCACTCCCTAAAATGTGCATGATAAATCTGCGCTGCTGAAAACCTTACTGGGGAAATGTGAAACAGCTGTAAGGAAGGGGATCAAAGAAAGGCTCTGTCTCACCTTGAACCCACTCTATTACCTTAGCTGGGATCTCAGAAACTACTTACATTTCCTCCCTCATATAAATTGCTCTGAGTGTTTGCACAGAAGATGGGGAGCTCAGAAGCCAAAGCTTTCCAACAGAAGTGAATTTGCGACAACCTGCCTTGGCCTTACAGTTCCACCCGCAAAAATTAGAATATGGACCAACAGTATAAGAGACTCTTCGAATATTATGGAAGTACTATCTTGGTTGTCTCTTCCACAGTTTTAAAGCTGAGACCATGGGAAATCAAAACCCACTGCAATACCACCATCTTTACTTTTGAAACCTGTAATTTTATCCGCACACATTGTGCAGCTTTTTATTGGCAATGCCACTTCCGTGGCCACAGCTGTTGTGCCAGGCACAAAGGAGCATGTATTGACGTGACAAGAGGGAATGGTTTCAAACTGAAAGAGAGAAAGTTTAGATTAGATATTAGGAAGAAAAATCTTTACTATGAGATTGGTGAGGCACTGGAACAGGTTGCCCAGAGAAGTTGTGGACTCTTCAACCCTCCAGGTGTTCAAGGCCAGGCTGGATTTGGGATTTGAACAATCTGGTCTAGTGGAAAGTGTCCCTGTTCGTAATGGGGGATTTGAAACTGGATGATCTTTAATCTCCCTTCTAACCTAAACCATTCTAGCATTCTATGATGTATCCTGTCCGTTTCCTATAACCTAACTTTCTCCTGGATCCCTTTAGCATTCTCTTGAGCAGGTCTTGAGACTGCTGTATGAATTGCACTGTGCTTCTTTGCCTTTAGCAGCTGTGGTAACTGCAGTGGAGGCCTTTTGGTCCCTAAAACTCATCTCAAAAATGGGAGAGGAGTAAAGGTAGTGCAAAGAAGTCTTTGAGGAAGGGAAGGTTAGAGAGTGAAATCTCAGGCTTGGCTTTGGACTTTGGAATTGAAAGTATTTTCCTCATGTTTGTTATTAATTTTGTGCCCTGATAACCAAATGACTGAAAAATTCCCCTCAAAACCTGTTGGAGAGAACCTTGATGTCAGGAATAGAGTGCAAAATTATACTCTGGGTAGCCTTATGATAAGGGTATACTAAGAATAATTCCACCTGCCAGGCACTCACTATGTGTCAATGATAACCTAGATTTCCTAGAATTCTGTCTTAAAACACAATTTTAATGTTGAAAGCATTTATTCTTTGCAAATTTAGTTCCATTTTGTCTGCTTGGCATGGATGATAAATTTTCAGCCTCCATAACCAAGCATTTATTAGAATTGTAATCTAGTTATTTTAACCTAGAAAGGGATTTAGTAGTGCCTAAAAATTGCTCATCTCCTAAAGCAGGGCCAAAGATGACACCGTCTTGCAGATTCAGGTAAAACTCCTGCCGAAATGAAAAGGAGTTTCACATGTGCAAGGAATACCGGGTATGCTCAGGCTCCGGCACTGCTGTTAGGCTGCTGGTTTAAAAAGGTGACATGTCTGAACCAGGATTAAAGATCAAGTCACCAAGCCCCACCTTTCATCCCACATGTGTGTTGCAAAAAGGCTGTGCTGGATACAATTCTTGTAAAATTTTAGCTTTTTTATAAGATGACTCAGCAAATAGTAATTTGTTGTTAAAGCATTTGACTTTTATTTCACTGGGGACTGCACTAATTTATAATTTGTAGCAGCTGCATTTTTGGATTTTCCCAGCTGCTACCATGTATTAAATTTGGAAATCTTCTGGCACAAATGAAAACAGTGTGTTTTTCTTTTTGAGAGCATTAGGTAGGCAAAACTAAAGTTTTTATTTAAGGAAAATGTGCTAAAGAGTCTTTTCACCCTCTCATTTATTCAAAGTTGAATCTTCTTTTGTATTCTGCCATGGGGTCACTCTGAACATCACAGACATGTCTAAGGATCTTGGTGGTCTTTCCAAGAATAATATATTTGATAATCTCACCACTATTTGTAAGTGGTGTTTACTGTAAAAAGCTGCATCGGAGTAATGGTAGGAGTTGAGTCTCTTTCATGGGTCACAAGGCTGTAACACAGAGAGTTTGAGAGTTATCCTCTTAATGGCTCGACTCACTGCGCTGCTTGGACCTCTTGTTCTGGAAGTCTCCGGACGAAGAGGACAGGAACACAAAACAGTCAAACCACTTCTTAGATAAGATGGAAGAATGCTGTGTCGTATGTCATTTTAATAGGTAAATTCACCTCCCATAGATTAATTTTTTTGCTGCCATCTGCAGATGTGCTTATAACATGGTCATGGACAAAACTGTTACCAGAAAATATATCTAGATATTATTGCACTTTAATCCCAGCAGACTGCACTGCTATAAACTCAAATGTCTGTCTAATCAACTGAAACTAATTAAATAGCAGCTTTCAAAGTCATATTCATTCAGCTTTACAATTCCCCCACTTTTGTAACAAGATAATGCTAAGCTTAAGTTTTTGTATAACTGCACAAAAAAAGTGCTTCCAAAAGCTATAATAAAGTCAAAAGAAGAAAACCCAGCTAAGCCCTTTTTTTTTTTTTTCCTTCAGGGGCCAGAGGTGCAAGTATTGACGGAAAAGAGCATTTTCTTCTCGCTCAGGAAACTTCCTACCAAGAGTTCCTTCCACTGTTTGAAATAAAATTTCTTGGTACAGTGTGAAAGAGTTTGAAGTTGGCACAATGTCTGGGAAATTTTTACAGCTGTTCTCTCCCGAACAAAAATCCATCTTCACCTTCACCTCAGACATTGTTTGCTGGGCAGTAACTAGTGGGGAATGCTGCCAGCTAGCAGAGAGGACAGGGTCAAATGGAGCAGAGAGGACAGGGTCAAATGGAGCAAAATTTCACTTTAGAACCCTGAAAGTATAATAAACAGAGGACTCTGGCTGCCATACAGGTTTGCAGGTTCCACAGGTCAGCATTGCAGAGGGCTCATTGGCAGAAGAGTGCTTAAAACTTCTCCAGAAATGTTTTTACCTTAAAACTGTAGCCAATAGGTAGGGACAGGCTATGACATTTCTGCACAGAGGACCAGGTGCTTGTGTAAACAGGGGAGGTCTGATGAAGGTGGTGAAATAAAGGCTGTAATTTGTGTAGGGTAACAGCAGAGCAGAAACAGACATAGGATGGCTTAATAGATCAATTCTCTCCTCACCTTAATAAAATTTATTCTCATAAAGAAGTTACATTTTCCAGTGGTAAAAAATTAAAGGAAATATCATAGTAGAAATCCCCACAATTTGCAGTTCTAGAAATACAAATAATGCATAAATACACAATATATATTAAATAATATAAAATATAACATGATATACAACATCAAATATATCATTTATATTACATATTCTGTTATATGATGTATGAATATATAACTTATCACATATCATACCTCTTAAAATGTATTGAATATATTAATAGTATATGTCAGATATTATATATTACATTAATAGTATACCATATGTATTATATGTTACATTTCTACTCTCGGGAAGGAATCCTTAAGCACATTTTAGGACCAGACTCAACAAGGGAAGAATCAACCAAAATTCAGCCCAATGTTCAAACAGGAGGAGCTGAAAGTTTTTTCTCTAATATTTCCTTTAAGTGACAAATGCTATAAAAAGCTGTTTTTATCCTTAAAGCGAGTCTTAAAGGATTAATAATCTAATAGAAAACAAACATGCCATTCTAAGGTTCTGTGAATATGGGTGATGTAAACTATTTTCTGGGAAAACCTATTTGTCCCCTCAGGAGGAGACTGAACCCATGTGCAGCTCAAGGCAAAGGCACCTTTGCAGACAGGTGCTTCCCTGGCCACTCACAAACGCCCCTTCGGTGCTGTGGATCAACACAGAGGGAAGATGATGTGCTAAAACATGGAATCTGTAGAATATTCAAGGCAGAGAGAGTGTCCAGGATGCTGAGGAGGGGTAAGAAATCCATGTCAGACCCTTCTGGGCTATAGGAACACACCTTGTGCTTTTTGGGATGCAGAATGTCAAACCTCTTCTGCAGTTCGGTACTTAATGCCTCTTCTTATAAAGTATTAGAGTGGTCAAACCTTTACTTAAAAGCCCTGACAATGCTGAAGAATGTTAACATTTCCTTCAGAGCTTTTTAAAGGTGAGATTTCATTTTTACTGATTCCTTTTTAAATCAACATTTACTTGCTTACTTGAAAAGAGGGGAGATGGATGTTTCAAGCCACACCCCAGCTGCTATATACTAGTGCTGTGTAGGCTGAGGAGACCTTTTTTTTCCCAAGCCTCTTTGATTTATATCATGTACTTAAACACTCATTAGAGTGAAGCCCAGAGCAGGAGTCTTCCCCCATATCAGATTGTTTTAACAATTAGCCCGTAGAGTCATCCCCCTGTTCTCACTTGAGCATGTCAGTGATTCATATTGTATGGTAGTGGAGGAACTGCAACAGGCAGGACAGGCACACGCACTCCACCACACACAGCCACCAGCTGAAGAGCCCTGGCTCTCTCCAGGGTCCCCCCTGACACCTGGCTCACAAGCTTGTCGTCTCCTCACTGTCCTGTCCTCACCTTCTCATGGGCCTGTCCTCATCTGTGGTTGCACCTCCAGCCTACAAGCCCTCATCTCCCTGGTGCTGGCCCCACGGTTCCAACCCCATGGCAGGGCGGGCACGTGGTGCTTCTGCACGTGGGTACAGGAGATGGGGAGCGCTTAACTGAGAAAATAATCAGAAACAGATTTTAAAGGGAAGACAGAAGAGGCTGTGCTGGCTGGACATGTGGACAAAGCAAGACTCAGACAGCACCAGCCCCTTTTATCCCATTTCTCCACTGTTTTACCTCTGTTTTCCTGGGCTTGTTTCTCCCCAGTACCACTTGCTCTCTCTCTTTCACCACCTTTGTTCCCTTCTTTAAACATCCCATCCAAAATGCTCTTTCCCAGTAGAGAATCTTGTTCCTGCAGGCAGTTCCTCCCCATCTTTCAAGTGCCCTGGGCAGTCTCTCCCATAGACTCATCTTGAGGGGTCTCACCCAGCTCGTGGGGTGACTTCTCCCAGTGACAACCAGGAGGGGCCAGGGCAGGGGAATCCATTGGCCCCAGTCAGCTTAATGGGGCTCACCTCCCACCACTGCCATGGGCCTCCCTGCTCCTTCTGCAAGCCTTTTTTTCATCACAGAACCCAACAAATTTTTGAGTAGACCCAGCAGAGGGTAGAAACATGTCATGGCCATATTTATTTTGGCTGGTCCTCAAGGAGCTTTATGCCTCAATATTCTGCTCTCTGGAAGCAGCCAGTCAGCAACTCAGAGACTGAGACCCCTTGAGGGAGTGGGGAACACTTTGTTCGTGCCAGTCATATGTAGATGTTTGAGTTAGACCATAGGAAGCAGCCAGCCCACTATGGAGAGCAGGACCAGGTTGGGATCCCTCTGGGCAGAGGGGTAGGGCAAGTTCCATCAGAGTCAGGAGAATGTGTGGGAAGAGAGTGGACTGCCTGAAGGAGAAAACAAGGCTCCAGAAGAAGGCAGTAAAAGCACTAAAAAAACCCCATGTCTTTTCTTATAACTGGGAGGAAACAAAAAATCCCTGGGCATCATGAAAGCCTGCTATCACGAGGCAGTTTTTGATAACCTTTCAGTATTGATTAATCAGTTGCTGTATTCATTTGAAACAAAGCCCGTGGCTTGTTTAGGAGGTGGCAGCATTGCAGCTTTGTAATGTCCAAAATACCATATCGCTATCAAGGCTAATTTAACACTGATGAGATCAATAGGGTTCCTAGGGCTAGGAGTAGATGAGAAACATGGCTCATTAC
Source organism: Cnemophilus loriae (assembly GCA_013397755.1). NCBI lineage: Eukaryota > Metazoa > Chordata > Aves > Passeriformes > Corvidae > Cnemophilus > Cnemophilus loriae. The sequence goes on along the minus strand of VZTF01002826.1, from coordinate 1,072,573 downwards.
ATGCTGCTCTAGTTCTCCAAGCAAAGAGAAAAAATGTGCACTAGGGTGAGAGAAAACAGACTTGGAAACTGTGAAGTCCTGCAAAGGAGGCAGGAGCTTTTGGCTTGCTCCAGTGGGTCCCCTGAAGCAACATTCCTGAAACAGGAATAGAAAACTGGGAGAGGTTCCTTTCTACATCCAACTTTCTCAGGTGTGCCCCTTCACTGGAATGTCCTTTTTTTTGGCTGTTGTTGTTGTCAACACTCGTTCACTTTCCCTTTATTCTCTCTCCCTTTACAAAACATACAAAATCCGAGTTTTCTCTACAAAGGTGAGTCTCTATGCAACCTCGTTATCTTTGGTGATACCAGCATAAGCACCACTTTTATACAGAACTGCTGGATATTGTCTGGTAAATGTTGCCTCCTGCTATGAAGCTCAGAGTTAAGACACAAAAGCACCTGGAGTCTTGAAAGAGGGAAGTGACAACGCTCACACACTGAAGTGCAGGCCAGGTGCCTGGATGGCATGCCGCAGATGTCTGTGCCGTGCCAGAAGAAAAAGGTGAAATCCTTGTCCATTCTGGGAGTTAGAGATCTTTGCCAGCCCTGGATGGAAAGCACAGACTCCCGAAAGCAGTAGTATTCTTTTGTTCAATGTATTAAATGAGATGAAAGGAGAGCGTGTGCCTTTTCATAGTTTGAAACGGGAGAACCTCATTTTGTATACCAGCTTAATAACTGAACTAGCAATCTATGCAGCAGACTAATAGAGTGCTCAGCAAGAAATTGGGAGCAATCAATTCCCTTTTCTCTCTGCCTGAAAGAATTCTGCTTCATGTTGCTGCAGCATGGTTGGTCAACAGTGACAGTATCACATTCCTGCATGTCTCTTCTTCCCCTAGTTATGACTTCTTTTTCTTGCAAGTGGCATGACTATGATACAACAGAAGAGGACTGGCTTTTCATTCTGTCTCTACCTCTGGTACCATCCTAGAAGAGCCCATATAGTCCTTCCCTCCTCTTGCAGTTACTGTGTCACTGTGATGTTTGAAGGCTAAAGTTTGGTTGAATTCGAGTAAATTTTAGATTAGACAAGCAAAGATCAGGACAGCCTAGGTCTTCTGGTCTCTATCAGAGGATGCTGACACTTCCTGCATAGGTCCAAGGGTATGATAATTTGACTGAAAAGCATTGAAGGGTTTCACATGGCCAGACTATTCCCTTCTGGTTTGCAGGTTCATACCCAGCCTGTCATTGCAGTAATGAAGGGGGAGCTTTGGATGGCCCCTGAGTGATTTACTGGAGAAGTGTTTATTTATAAAATCCTATCTGGCACATACATCATCAACAATCATATTTCATGGTAATGGGAAAGACACTCTGTGTAATTATCTCAGAGGCAGTCATTACCTCCATTTAGAGAAAAGATGAATTCTGAAACAGGGCAGGCTCTCCTTCCCAGAAAAACTACTCCTTTCCATTGTAAAAATGGTGTAGTTCATGTAAGAATTTTCCTACTTGAGAAAGCTAGCTGAAAAATGCATTTGGACCATGATTTCTTTTCAGTTGCTAAACACTGTTGCATGCAATGGTGGCAGTTCCAGGCAATATAATATGATATTTTTGTACCTTGTTAGAGATACTTTATTTCTCAAATTTTTTTATCTATCACATTTAACTTCTCAGCAATGTTGCACATGGATCTGCAGACTGGACTTGGTGACTCCAGGAGACTTTCTAGCAAGTTAGATCTAGCAGGCTGGGGATGGGCACAGCACCAAGGCTTTGCCTCCCCAGTTAACTCTTGTCTCTCTACACCTCCCGAAGCCTCTGGAGCTGTACTGGAAGTTGCAGTGGTTCTTCTCACAATCACGTAGAACCAAAGAAGCTCCACAATCTTTGAAGCTCTGGGGCAGAGCCTCACCTCTGGGAAGTTGCCCTCAGCTGAATCATCTGGGAGTGACCAGCTGCTGCATGCCAGCCTCTGCTCCCACTGCTGCTGCCCCATCAGCTCTAAGCCCACAGGATTTTGCCTACGTGGGCCCCACGCTGTCTGAAAAGAGGCTCAGCCTCCCCATTCCCATCATCCTCTGTAGGTGACTGCTCTTTAACTCTTTGCTCCTTGCTACAGCCCCTTTTCAGGCCATAAGCATAAATGTAGAAGGGTAGGGTCCTAGAGACTTATGAGGCTTTCTGAACACTGCAGCCACGGCAGAGTATCCTGAAAGAGAAAAAATGCCCTGGAAAAGTTAACAGCAAATTGAATACAGGGATGTATGCAGGGATATTAAGACCTCATCCTCTCAAGAATTTCCATGGAAGACAGCTTTCAATCAAATAACACAGTCAAAGTTCAAACCAAAGAAAATGAGCTCAAATAAAAAATGAACAGAGCTCAGCTAAAACTAGAATCAATAGAGTAAGGAATTTAACGACCTTAGTGTTCATCTTAGGATCATGTAATTGAGCCCAAATCACATTTAAGCAGAAAGAAAACTGGCCTTACGGTTTGTTAACAATTACTCACATTCCAGTAACAAGCCTACAGGAGTGTTCCTTTAAATGCATGTCGTGTGTCAGCATTAGTACTTACTCCAAGTAAGGGTAGCTGATGAACTCCAGCTATGAAAGAAGAATCAAATACAAATTAAATATTTAATGGCTTTAGCAAATGCAGTGGAAGTAGATATATAAATTACAGGGGGAAAAAAAAGAATCCCCAAAGTAAGGAGAACGTAATTCTGCAGCAGCCTGGTTTAAGGGTTTTCAGTCACTCTTATTTTGGAGAATTACATGATAATAACATTTCCAGTTCAGGAGCTTGTGAGCCCACATTTTTCAGTATGTTTTCATGAAGTGAGAGTTAAGTAACATAAAAAAAAAAGTGCACTGAACTTATACAGTACGGCCTGTATGCTTTTGGTCTGCAAACAATTAAACAATTTCATCTGCAGGTTTTGAGACTCATGATATATTTATTCCAGTTGGCCAGTAATACACAAAATTATGAAGCATTGTATCAAGCTGTAGAAGGGCATTTCCTCAGTTAATTAACAGTGATGTTCAATGGAACTAACCAAATAATAATGCACAAAATACATAGGACTAACTAGGGAAAGAAAATGTTTTAATCTTTGAAGAAAGCCTACGTATCTGCCTGAGATGGTACTTTTCCTGCTTATTTCTGTCTTTGCAGGCTAGAAGGATAGTGCTGAATCATTGTACAAGGGAAAGAATTACTTATATTGCAGTGGAGTGGGGTTCCTTCCTTCTTCTTTTTTTTTTCTTTTTTTTTTTTTTTTTTTTTTTTTTTTTGGGTGTTGAAAGGGTTTTTTGTTTTTTTTTGGGGTGATGAACAGGTTTCTGTATTTAGTTCAGGACCAAACTGAAGCTCTCTGAGGTAGCAAGCCTTTGGGTTGATTCCAAGGGGGTTTCTGTCAGGGATTAGTTCTGCAATCTCATTGTGTCACTGGTTGAGCTTTCTTTCCCTTTTGGAAGAGTAACTGAAGACTCAGTATATAGGGACATGCTCAAAAGCAATTAAGTTACAACCCCATAGCTGGAAGGCACTGTTCCCTAGCTGAGATATAGCAACTGACCATGCTGGCTTTCAAAGCCCATTAGAACATAAAGTACAATCAATTATTTAAATCAACAAGAGTCTTAATGGAACTGTTAGTGGTATATCAGATTTCAGCCATCTGTGACATGCAACATTTTGCATTTTGAATCACATTAAAATGGTGTGGTAAGTGAAACAGATGTTGTGACACGAGAAAACGAACAGCAAACCATTTTACTTTGCAGTGTTACACCCAATGAAGATAGCTGGTTACCACACTCTAGCTGAGGAAAAACAAACTTCTTACAAGGAAAGCAACTTTTTTGGAAGTACTAATGCAATTGCTTGTGCTTATGCAAAGGTACCCATACCGGGGCATCAATATTTTCATTCCACTGTGGACTTCAACAGTCAATGATTGTATCTGCAGCACATTTTCTCTCTTTTAATCAGGCTTTCAAGGTCTCCTTTCTCTGCTTGTCATATAGATTAAACGTAATTGAAAAGATAATGCTGCAGAAACCAGGTGACTGCAGTTTCTTAAAACTGTTATTCCATTAATAGCTGTGTTTGTTCTCTTCAGCCGGTCTTCATGAGGCAAAGGGCTGATCCGAAAAATGTGCAGTTATTAAACAGAACTAGAGTTATCAAATCAAATTTCTATTGCACTTGACTTTCAGTATCCTGGAATTTTATGCAATGGTCGTTTCAAAAGTCTTCACATTTCTGTTGATATTTTTACTTGAGGCATGAGGATAAGTCATTGTTATTTATCATTTGACCAGTTCTCCATTTAGAAGAACTTTGTTTATCTCTGCTTCATTTAATTGTCCTGGATTTTCAATCATATATGGTATGGATAACATCTAACAGGAGTGTTTTAACGTCACTTTCAAATGCAATCCTATCTCTATTATGAAACACTTCTGTAGCATCTTTATTAGATGGGAAAAAAAAAAAAAGAGAGAGAAGTGCTGAAGAATCTTCATATAAAAACCCGGGGGTACGAAGCTCCCAGCAAAATGGCTGCTCTGATTTTAGTCTGAGTGACAAGGTGGAAATGAATGAGAAAGTGTATGTGGCATATAGTTTGGCTAAGTGAGAATGTGAAATGTTGGAGGTCACTACTCCTAGGAAAGAAAGGCGTATGGCCCATAGAAAAATGTTAGTGAAAGTCACACCTTTCCTGAAGATTTGCAAAGAATTGGCCAGTAGATTGGTTACTTAAAAAGTTTATCTGAGCTGCTTGAGAGTTCAGGTCCAGCTCCTGGGGACCAAAGACATCAAAATACAGAAAATCAAGAAATCTGGATTTTTGACATTGCAGTCTTGTAGCTGACACTGTGACAAATGATGTGTATTAGATGAATTATTACTATTATTATTTCTATTTTAGTCTGTATTAATAGTTTTTGTTTTCTTTAGACTTGTTTAAATATAATCAAGTTAAGCACCTTTCTGGTATTTCCTGAGTATTTCCAAATCCTGTCTTGACTGCTATCCTTTATGGAGACTTTTCTTTCCTGTCTTGTCCAAGGGCATCAAAACCAGCTCCTCCTTCAAAGATAGCTAACACAGGACTGGAGAAAAAACTTTACATCAAAAGTCTGACGTGGGTTTTTGTTCCAGAAATTTTTGATGGGTAGAGACAATTGTCAACAGCCTCGCCATTAGGGCTCTCACTAGAAATAGGTTCTATATTAAATAATTATATTTAACCTTTTATACAGCACTAGGTTATGGGAAAAAATCTTGCAGTTCCTGCATTGGGACTACTACTTTTTTTTTTGAATCATCTAGCATTTGTTCATGTTGGACCTAGGAATGCCCTGTGACATATTTTTGTCAGCATGTCATATTCCTGTAGAAAAAAATTTAATTGAATTTTCTGGTGGAAAATAAACTTTCTTTCTCTGTCTCTCTCTCTCTCTTTTATTTTTTTTTATTTTTTTTTTTTTAAATTCCAAGATAGAGCCAGTTCCATTTTTTTTTCTGTAGACACTTCAGACATCTGCAAAACCATCTGGAAACAAGGAGAAGTAGGTGTTTTGCAACTAGACTTCTTCCAAACAACCACAATATAATTTAACTATCTATTTTTACTGCATAACCTACATAATCTCCAAAAGGGTGGGTGCTCCCATCAAGCACCTGTAGTCTGAAAATCACAGAGCTTTGAAATCGTGGTTCAGGTAAACTGGCATAGTTTGCAGCTTCTAATTCTTTGTAGGAGCCTTGAAGTTATAACAGAAGCAGCCACAACAGGTTTGTATGTTAAAGACAACTAGAAAAGGTGTCAGAGTGAACATTATTTGGATTATAATGCTGCTGGTGGTACTGTGGAAAGGTTTGCTCCAGGGAAGTTAAGTAGCAGTGGAAGGAAAACTACTCTCCAAAGCTTCCTGTTCCTAAGGAAGAGTTAACATTCCCTTTTCCAGGTGCTGGATAAAAACACTGGATGTGAAATGATGGCCCATCTCAAACCACTGACAATGTTTTCATTAACCAGGATGGAGCTCATATTCTGAGTCCAAAACATGCCAATCACTACCAAAATGCAGGGCTCTTCTACCTGTCTTACCTCAGTAGCGGCACTGATTGCAACCTGTCACACTAATATTACCTTAAATCCAGGGAGGTCCTGGACATGCCAGGGACTGACAGAAGTTGTGCCTCTTGATACCCAGCATGGTAGTGGCCCTGAAAAGCTTGCCTTAAATGTAGAGATCTCTCTTTCTAGGAACACGGACTGAAAGGAAACAGAAAAACATTAAAAGGTACAAAGGGAAATACTGAAGATGCTCGGGCCTTGGATTTGGCATTTTTACTGAGCAAATCTGTGAGTGCTAGTGCAGCAAGACTAATGAATGCGTCAATGCACTCTGCTCCCTTGTGGCCTGGAGGAGATTCCTATTGCAGCATGAAATGAAGGCGTCTGTGTTTGAAAACAGAAGTGGGTTCCACAGAGCTGGATTTTTGCCTTTCAAGGGTCCATTCCACAGATTCAGCTCAGTGGAAGGAGGGCATCACGCTCGGTGTTTATTGCTTTCTTCTGGAAATAGCAAGGAAGTGCTTCTGCTCCTCTCCTCCATCATTTTTCTGGCTTACACTTCCTGCAGCCTTTTCTCAGTGCCAGAAAATAGGTATGAGTCAAGACATCAGTCTATTGTGCTGATCAAAATGGAGGCATTTTTGCCCACAGAGTTTCCATTCTCCCCTATCTAAACAGTCAAGGGGAGAGCCTGCCTGTTCAAATGGCAAAACATAGAGCAATGGGACAGGAACCATCTTAACTTTGTCTGACAACACCCAGAATGATGGGTTGTGGTCTGTTGCTTGGATTTAAGCATTGCCGTGTTACAAACACTGTATGTAATGGAAATTTGTCTGAAATAAGATGAATTTTGAAAAAAAAGCAGCCTCAAGATCATCTTTTATTTTCCCATAATGGATGAAGAAAGATTTTTATACAAATCATTTACCATAGACATAAATTAAATTCTAACACTCTTGTCAGGGAGAGAAAACAAATTTGCATGAAGCACTTTGATGTATTTGCTAACTGACCCCTTTCCTACTTCCTTGAATTAGAATTTCATATTTGGTAAAATGTATCATTTGTTTCTGACTGCTATGCACCAAAAGAGGAGGGAGAGAGTCATTTTAGAATAAGTATTCACACCTGGTATATATATAGCTAAACATCCTACATCTATTTCATAGCTAGCTTGAAGAGTGGATTGAAAAAAAAGGATAAAGTGCTGCACCATTTATCTGACTTTTTAAAACAATTAACGCCTATTTCCACAGTGAGAAGGAGATGCAATAAGAGAAATGTAGGTCTAATTTATTTATCACTCTGTTTTCCTTCTCACATTGTTCCTCCATAGACCTTCTGTCATCTTTTTACTATTAAGAAAATAAATAGAGGATTAGGGTTCATATATATTACTTTCTTCTCTGGATACAGTTCTAGAAAGGTGGGGGAAGCCATAGGAAAGATATGAACTCAGCAATACTGCTGCCTGTCTCAGTGAGCTGGTGAGTAGAATGGGTATTAGTGCTGAGACGGGTTCTCCCTTTGTGCCACAGAGTCATGTTATCTTAAAAATAACTTAGGCCAGCTGTGCAAGCCCACATGTGGGCTACCTTGTTCTAAAAGAGCTGGGGCACCCTCCTGCTTTGCTGCCCTCTTGCATTTCCACCCTGCGACAAAACCATTCACTATCGCAGACCATTTCATTTGATTATTGCTATTTGCAGCCACAGGTTCCTCCCAAACATAATTATTAACCTGTGTTATCGTCCAGAAATAACTGCTGCTTCAATCTCCCACTGTTTCCTGCTTGCCCTGGACTCTACTCAGTGGCAACTGAAACCCAGATCTCCTGGAAGAGGTGGAGGGAGGCTCAGGACACCTCAGCAGACTATAGATAAAGCCATTACCATGGTGCCTCTTGTGCAGCACAAACACTCGTCACAACAGGGTATTCGAAGGCTACCAACAACCCAGTGCAAGCAGAACACCTCTGAAGCCTCTCTGCCATCCACTGAAGGGTCAGGAGCAGAGCTGCTATCAGAGGGACCAAGCTTTTGGGATAAAAACAGCAATGTAGGCTGTGATCATCATGAGTACAAACTCTCTTAATTCTCTCTTGTAAATAAGTCTGTTGGTAAAGGATTAAGGACAACCTATTTTGCAGGTAGCCCAGGAGAAGATATCATGAATGAAACTGCAAAATGATGAAAAAAGTAAGGGCGGAGTCCATTAGCTCATGAGGTTTAGAGGTTTTGCTTTACTTTCTGTAATCTGTGGACTTTGTCTTTGCTTGAAGTCTGAAAGGGAGGAGGGTTGACTTCTACCTCTTGGCTGGACTGTCATGAAATCCCACTGGTGCACTGTCTCCCTTATTTTCCCACCTCATGATTGCAGCTGAACATGGAGGGGGAAAGGCAAGGAAAAGGGTTTCTGTGAATCTGCTGTGGTCAGCTAATAGATGAGAGTACAGCAAGATTTTAGCTAACTGGAAACACCAAATGCTCTTGATTGCACTCATCCCCTGAGAAATCTTTGCTGGCTTCCCAGCACCAGATTGTAACACTTCATAGCTGGTTAAACAGGTCTTGTAGATTTTTGAGCACCTGTTTACAAGGTTTGTCACCAGCATGGTTCCTCTCCACTTGAGGCACCTGCTGTGTCTTTCTACTTACATCACCTTCCAACACTTTACCTGAGTGTCACAAAAATACTTAGAATGAACCAAGTATACGTATTGCAACATAGGAATGGTGGCTCAGATCTCAGCAGGACTTTGTCTGTTTTAGTTCAGGCTTTACATCTCAAACACTCCACAGTGACGTGAGGACATTTCCTGGGAAAATGCAGCATCCTATAAATTGCCTTCACAGTCTTTCTGTTCTTAGTTAAGAGGAAAAATTAGCGAGGTGGATGACAGTCTCTTCTCCCAAGAAACAAAGAATAGGGCGAGAGGAAACGGCCTCGAATTGCACCAGAGGAGGCTTAGATTGGATATTTAGAAAAATTAATTCACTGAAGGGATTGTCAAGCACTGGAATGCGCTGCCCAGGGAAGTGGTGGTGTTACCATCCCCGGAGGTTTTTAAAAGACATGTAGATGTGGCGCTTAGGGGACATGGTTTAGTGGGGAAGTTGGCAGTGGTGGGTTAATGGCTGGACTCAATGACCTTAGAGGTCTTTCCAACCTTAATAATTGTATGATTCTAAGGGCACTCCAAATCTAACACAGCACACACAGGGCAAGAACACAGCAAGAGAGAAGAATTAATTTCACCTCTGAGTTAATTTCCTTTGGCTTTTGGCACGGCCAGAGTAAGATGGGCATTCACCCAGGCTCATTGCAGGGTGAATCAGCTCCCAAGTGCTGAATTGCTTCTGAAGGAGTTCATTTCTTTTAATTGGCAATGCTGGGAGCCTTGGCTCCTCACTGAGGAGACAAATTAGATGCCCAAAAATAAGTGGGGTAAGGAGTCTGAGCCAAGGAGCCTGACGACAAAAACTTTATCAAATGTTGATGCAGAAGAAAAAATTTTAAAACACATGATACTTTTGTAAAAAGCTGCCCTTAGAAATGGGTTCAAGGACTATGGAGTTATAGTGCAGAGATGGCAGTTCCTCTGTTTGAACCAGCTGTCCTTCTGATAAGGCTTCTATGAGCCTTTTATCTCCCTTATCTCCCAGTCTCTAGAAGCTGCAGTACCCAGAGCTCAAGTGGTGCACATACATTTCAAGTCTGAGTGTTTCATAAGACATGTGAACAGAAGATTTGGTCTTAGGCCCCGAAATAAGACCCAGCACAATATAAGGATCGAATGTTTTGGGGTTCTGGTTGTAGATTTTCTGCGAATCTCCTTCTATCAAACACTCCCAGGAGAACTTTACTGGTGTTGTTAACTAATGCCTGTTTTAGATAGACTGGTCAGTAGATCCCATAGATGACTACAATACAAAAATCTGCCAACAAAACTTTCCTGCAATTTAAGAATATTAAGAATATTTTGAGCATCGCTGCCTCTTTCATGGTGATGTAATAGACACACACTCACAGTTACAAACCTTTCATTTTTTTTCTGCTCCTACTTATTGCATGAAGACTTCTCTTTTCAGAAATGTTTACAGTGAGATTTTTAAATCCAAATTATCACTTTGCCAACATTTTGTTGCATATTCACAACTGTTTGTGACATGATGCCAACTGCTGAATTAATTATTTAGCGAATATTTTGTGTGACGCTTGAAGGAACGTGACGAAAGTGCTGGATCCAGACCCTATTTTAAGACCTCTTATTAGCAAGTGCTAGAACTACCTCTAGGTATGTTGCAGTTCTGGAGACTGTGTAATACAACAAAATGAAGTGGAGCAGCAAAATATTAAATTCTTGAATTTCCTTGTAAGATGTTGATAAAGAGAACTGATTTGGAGGGACCTGTCCATTGCTAGCTCGCGATGAGGAAAAACTTTTTAATCTAGCTAGAAAAAAGGTAAATATCCTACTGACACATCTTTGCACCAAGTCTGGAAATATTAGATGAGAGATTTCACTTTTCAATCATGCAATTTCCTCTTTTCTTTCTTCTCCTCATTTATTCTATGGCCTATTTCATATAAGTATTGCAACTAGATATTGCAAAAGCTTATTCAGTCATCTTGTCCAAAGCCTTGCTGATCCTGCATTCCCTATAATAAAAGGCATTTCCTAGAAGATTCAAGTTTAGCTCACTTACAGTACCAAGGATCACAGAGAGCAAACCTTCCACCATTTCACATAGGTACCCGTGTCTCAGTCTAATACTTCCATGATGCGCAGCTTAGTTTTTCTCACTCTAATTTCATCCCACTGCCTCTGGCTATAAAGCTCCACAGCTTTACAGAATCTCTCTTCAGACTCGCTGTCTTTATGCCACCCCAGTTCAAAACACAAAGTGTTGATTTCTAATTATTCAAAGCTATGTATATTTAAGACAAAATTTTCTGAATGGGGTAAGCTAAGATGGGATTTTGAGATGAGAAGCTGGTATTCTCCTAAGTGCTGAGAATGACTGCAGGCATTGCTTGGATCTCACCACTTCAATAAACTCATTGGTCAGCCTTCAGCTATTATTTTTAGGGAAATACGACACTTTCAACTTTCTCTCAATCACATTTCTAGGGACTGACACTACAAAAGTGGACATCAGAGGCAAATTTCCTACCTAAGGAAACAGAGGGTGAGGACACTGCCATCACTTTCTCGAGTTTCTCCATGCATCCCAGACTTTTAGATCTCTCTGGAGGAGAGCAAGTCAATTTGAAATAATAAGTTAATTACATATGGTAAAAATTCACTTGACCTGGTTGCTCATTTCTTTCCAGGACTGGTACTTTTCTTCCAATGGATGTTGTTCACAGCAAGAAGACAAGAACAAAAGGCCACTTTTCATTAATTTTTCCATTTTCAAGTTCTGATGAACTTCAGTCTAGCTTTTGTGGGTGTCCCTCCTGCTTTTGAGAGTTTTCTGCCACAGTCTGAAAGAGAGAGTTACAACACTTCTTGTGTGAGACCTGCTTAAGGCAACTTCATACATATACACTAACATTAATGTAATGGATTTATCCATATCTTAACTCCTTCATCAATGAAAGAGGACGTAATTTTAAGGTAATAGTTTTTTCTTCTTTCAAATCTTGACATGTGAACACCTAGAAGTCAAAAAATGTGTAAAAATGTGTGTAAAATTAAAAGGTAAATCTCAGTACAGACAGATTTTGACCCCTGTGTAAATCTGAACAAGCCCCTCTTGGACTGAGGGGAAGACAGGGTGAGAAAGAAAAGAGACACTCAGACAGAAGACAGCTTTGAAGTTCCCAGCACTGAGTATTTTAAAATCAACACTTACCTCAGTTCCACTGGCTTGAATGCTATGAAAGCATAACTTTGAAGGATAGTTTTGCAGAGTGTAACTTGAAAGGTTTCTGCATCCCAGGAATAAAGATGTTTAGAAACAATCTCAGTATCTTAGCTCGAAATCCCTCATCTGCAGACATCTGGAGTGTGAAGAGATATTTTTAAAAAGTCAGGAATTTGAAACTTCTGGTAAAAATACTCTTCAAAGTTGAGAACAGCAACTGTGAATGAATATGTAGAGATGAAATCCTGTCTGCAGCCACTAGCACTATTCCTTTAACAGTTACTAGTATCTCAAAGAAAAATAGTTTTTCTCTGTGACTGGATGGTGAGATCCTTCAAAAGTCCAAGGAATGGTATTGATCAACAAAGAGGAAAAAAACCAAACCCAAGTATTAAAAAGGAACTGGTAGCTTGCAAATATTTGATAAACCTCTGTAAAACTTTTCCTCTCAGTCTTTTGCAGTCCTAAAAGAAAATGACAAATTGCTTTGCCTGGTCCTGTCCCTGTCAAAAGAAATCCTCCCTGTTAAGTAGCTCTTGAGATAAACTAGTCTAAAAGGTGCCTTGCACAACCCTGATCTTGACTGCACCATGATGACAATATCCCTCCGTTAGCATAAGCCTTGACTTCCCCCACATACTCTGATCTCCCTTCTGGCTCTGGGCTGTGAGCACAGCCAGAAAGTTTTTAATGCAGTCTTTTCTTCTGGCAATGTCTGCTGGGCCTTCTCTGTTCTTGTGACTTTTCAAGATGATGGCTATATTAAATAGCTGGTTAAATATCTGCTTGGTATTCTACAGATAAAGAAAAGGAGAAGGGAGAGCATAATTTCCCAGGAAGCAGGCTGGGACATCGTTGTTAGCTCCACATTATTACAGGCAAGCAACAAGCATTTGTTGAATAATAAAGGAAGGGCAAATATTAACAGCTGCTACCAGAAGAGTGTTATGCTTGCAATAATCAGAAACAAGCTGCTGATGGGCTGTGTAATAGAATTACAAACCAGCAAAGAAAAACTAGCGTGCTCTCTGACAGGTTGGTGTAGGTAGAGATGAGATAATTATGACCAAATAAATACCACAACAATAAAAATTCTTAGGGAGGGCAGTATCAGGCAGATGCAGGCTGCAGTGCAGAACTAATGAGCAAGTTGTTGCTAAAATTCTACTCTGTTTAGCTGCAAAATGGAGATTAATTTGCTTTGTTATAAGATACAGCTACTAAAAACCTCACAGGCCTACAGATACATTGCAGTGCAGAGATGGTGAAAGGAGATTTCTATGCCAGATTTGTACTCTTCAGTTATGCATGAGACTTTTGCATATTATTTGGGAAGCTGAGAAAATTAATGATTAGGAATCATTTATATAGACTTCTATACTACTCCTCTTTCACAAAGTTGATAAAGATGGGCTTACTCTCTTCTTTTCTCCCTCTTGTCTCCTCTTTTCTTCCTGACATATGTCAATTAATGGACAAATATTCTTTCCTCTACTCATGACAGTATCCAATTGCATTTTTAGGGAAGTGTAAAAATCACGTCAAATTGCCAACATTTTGAGGTCCACTTGTTCTCAGACCAGATCATCTATATTTTGTTGTTATCAGGTGTTCAAAGCTTTTCAAAAATATTAAAAGTACTTCATGGCAAGACAGTCAGCTACACAGCATCTGTCAAATGAAGAAGGACTACCTACACCACATCACCTGCCCAAGGCTTTGCCTACGACAGACCAGGCTAGCAGGCCTTACCAGGCAGGTTACCAAAATCACAGGATAATTTAGGCTGGGAGAGATTTGCTAAGGCCATCAGGTCCAGCCTCCATTTGGAGCGGTGCTGGTTTCCACATTAGCACAGGTGCTGCTGTCAGCAGTTATTTACAGGATCTAGGAGCTTCAAGCCATCTGCCTCTGCACCCGGATGCTTCCTCCCTGCTTTGTCCTTGGGTCTAACCATTCTTCTTGAAATCTTGGGGGGGTTTGGGTCCTCTTCCCTCATTCCTTTATTTTGCTGCATACCAGGAATGAGGTCCCCTTTTACTCTAGTAACATGAAGTCCCACCTATATGTCACCTTCTTCTTCCAAACTTTTCTAGGTATACTGACCACAGCTATTATAAATGTTATATCTACTCCATCGCTTTGCCTTTCTTTGGTATATTTCCTTTAGACTGTTTAGATAGGAAATAATTCAGGGCAGTGTGTGTCACATCTTAAAACCTCTGTAAAATGTCATAGGATACCTTGCTGCCATCCAGCAAACCAATAATTGTGAGGATAATGATTTCTTTCACATCTGTCAAATTACTTTGACTAGAACTCAGTTTTCAAAGACACAGAAAATGAAATGTTTGTCTTGACTTTCTGTCAAAAACATAAAGTTTTAAGTGAATATGAATTCCATTTTTTATCATTTTCACTCATTTATGTAATCAGTCTGCAAAAACATTAGATATGCAAAAGCACATTAAATGATGTCAGTTTATAACTAGTTTCCTACTGTTAAAATAGTGATTTATAGTGTGTCTGCTGTAGCTCTCACATTGTGTCTTACTAGCACTTGCACTTAACTGCATTAGCTTAATAACAATGCCTGCTTATTCAGGACTTGCCTTTTTTCTCTTTGAAAGGCTTTTGTTCACATCAGCTTTAAAAAAAAAAAAAAAAAAAAATTAAGTATTTGTTTTTCCCATCATCCACTGGGGGATACTTGAGAGTCACTAAGTTGAGGCAGTTTTCAGGAGCATTTAATTGTAGGAGTATACTTACAGAAATATGTCTTTGGCTTCATAGGTGTAATTTCATTGAACTTCACGAGCTGGTTCCTATATAATTGAGAAAATTATAAGGTCCAATATAAATACACAGAAAATAAGCTTGAATTCATGAGTAAGACTGTTTATTACTCAAATTATCTGTCAGTCTTCATGGAATTATTTTAAAAGCTTGAAGAAAAAATTAGCAAAATCTGAGGCACAAGCATTTTGTTGCCCTTAAGGATGATTTTGTACAAAAGCAGAACGCATCTGCCTAATGATTAAACATTCATCATTGTACAAAATACTGAGGAATCATTTTGAACATATATGAGCAATGGCTTATTCTAGCAGATGAAAGCATATTTTGCTGTTTTCACATATCTGATCAGCCATAAATCATCTTACATAACAGCACATAGGTACATTTCATTCTTTCTTCTTCTGTGGTTAGACACAGGATCATCTCATCATACAGTTGAGTGAAACCAGAAGAGGCCCTTCACTTTATTATAAAACTCACAGTAGAAACCTTATTTTTTTCTCCTCTTGTTTCCAAAACTATGTGTAAGTACAATATAGGAAACCTGGAAAACCTCCCAGCAGTACTCACAACCAAAATATATGTGTGTGTGAATTAGTTACTTGATGATTTTGCAGCCTATGAGCACTGTTAGAGCTGTACATAGTACTTTTTCAAAGCCTTCAGCAAAGAGCATCACAGGCAAACCCACTTCAGGATGACCAACTCATGATCTTTTCTGGCCTTAAAATGTTTATTTTGATTTCTGCATTGCTCAGGAGTTCTGTCCATCACAAGCATCCTGCTTCACTAGTTTTGCTGAGTGACTAATCACATTATTGAACTTGGTTCTGTTCTTCCAAGACATTTAGGTGTCTATCTCTAGGCAGGCTTCAACCCACTGCAACTTCAGAAAAATGAACTTTCTATACATAAGGCGAGGAAAAGGCTTCCTGGTGCCTAATTTGGTGAGAGACTGAAACTGGAGATCCTGACCATTGGTGATGGAGTGATAGAGACGGGAATGGAGAGAAGTGCCTTCCAAACACCACACTCCCTTCTTTACTATCTTTGGTCTAATTCTAAAACATCAAACTAATGAGTGCCAGAAAATATTTCCAGGCTCTAGAATGATTCTCCTTGTACTGACACAGCGTGGGCCAAATTCCTAAGTGCAGCTCAGATCACAGCATAGACAAATAATTATTCCTGAAGGGCAGTTTGCATGCAGCCACTGTATTCTGGGGAGTGAGAGCATCAATAGTCCACACTTGGGCTCTTCTGTGTCATTTGACCTCAGTGCCTGAGGGTGGTCCTTAGCATATTTATTTGCAGGTACATACATAGTCCAGATGAGATGTAATCAATGAATTAAATAGCACCATTTCCTTTTCCTTAGCCCATTTCCTTAATCAGTTAATGAAAATTGAGTAAGAGCTCACAACTTGTTTTTACACTATTGATTTCTAGGCAGCTTACCTAATTCTTTTATTTAAATTTTCCTTAGCATACTATCAGAATAATTGTCCAAATCATTCACTTCTTAGACTATAAACCAATTCAGAGATTCCTGATACCACATTATTTTAAAATGAGACCTGACCTGATTGTGAACTCATCTCTCCTAATATTGAGAAATTACTCACTGGAAGACCTTCTTTTATTTCAGTGAGGCTGATAAGGGAACAGTGACATGTTAAAATACAGAATCTTTCACTTTGAATATTCTTATTGAAACTCTTTACAGCCCCTATATCTTAATATGACCCAGCGTTAAACTATAGATGAAATTGGTATTTTAATTAATACTATTTTTTTAAATGCTTACAGGTAGCACATCATATAACCTCTGAAAAATGAACACTTTGTTCCAGAATTAAATACAGCAATGTTAGATCTCCTCAGAAACTAAATAAAACCAGTGAAAGCCAGAAAATTATATGCCTTTTAAACATAGTCATGATACTGGAGCATTACTGGATAAAATTTGAAGCATAGCATTCTCTATATATGCAAACAGGTAGGCAATTTAATTCTTTTATTTGCTATATGTCTGGAAAGGCTTCCACCACTTATTTGTTAAGACAAACAATTTTTTCAGTATTCCACATCCTTTTGAAACTGATTACGTTGAGCCCCATCAGTCAATACTGACTCCTTTACCATTTATTGTGTTTACAAAAGCTGCTCTGGAAGCTGTCTCATGCTGTAGCAGAAGAGCGGCTTCAGCCTGTAAATCTCTTGTTAGTTCACTTTTAAGACTTTACATATTTATACATTATGAATTATGCTTCTGGATGGCATCATGTATTGCTCTCCAGTCCAAAAAATAATTTATCAGCTATATGTAGCCACCTCCATAATCTCAACCCAGATGTGACCTGCAGTATATTTACTTGTCTTATAACTCACTTGTAAACAGACAATCAATCTTGGTCCAGCAGAAGAGCTCAAAGGTACTCTAAAGGCACCACGAGGATCCTACACATAATATTATAGCCCCTATTTGTCCTAGATGAGAACATTAGCGAACAAAATCTTTTTGTATACTTGTTGCAGGATGGTTTCTTTCGTTCTTAATATGCTCCAAATATTTGGATGTAGTAAATCTATGTCCTTCCCAGAAATTTCTATACTATGCTCTGCCTGTAGCTGGAAGAAGTGGTTTTTACAAGAGCCTTTCATTAGCATGTAACATCCACCCCCCATCTCATGCTCTACATGTTGAGCTTTATGACTGCCTAAAAATTTCTATGTGACTTCTAAAGCCCCTTGTCTGGACCTGTACTTTACCGTTGAAATCCACCAAGGCCTTCAGCCTGGATTTGGGTTTTTTTCTGGCTTCATTTTTTCTGGAAGTATTCTACTACACAACACACATATATGTGGAAATTTGAACTTGTAAACCTAGAGTATGTATCCAACAATGGTTCTTGTGAATGCATAACTCCAGTGAAGGCAAATCCATGAAACAGCTTCTCCAATCCATGGAAGCTGCATCTCTCTTTCTTTCTACTGCTCTGTCTATCACTCCTCTTCCTCCTCTTGTCTCCATCTTCTTTGTGCATTTGGGATTGATAGTTATTCAAAAACAAGCAATAAGTACCTTCAAGAAATGTATCACCTTTTTTAGGAATTTTTTTTCATACCTACTGTAATACGAAGTTTTCTAAACAGAAGACATGCTGCAAAACAAAGGCATACGTAGCAAATTTTAATTCCATTTAGCTAGTGCCCAGCTGGACTCGTCCTGCTGTTGGCACAAACATATGCTAATATCTTTGCAGAATCCTAGAGAAGCAACCAGTGTGCCTGCATTAAGAAATGGATCTCAATATTGTGTTACAGATTTGACTCCGCTTCCTTGCAAATCTGCATTTGCTCCTTCAGTTACGTCAGTGTAAGTAAGAGGAGTGATAGACTGAGTGAGCAACAACTTTCCAGCATCTACTGAACCTTAGCTTTTCTCCTTCCTCTTCCCCATACATTTCTGTAAGACCTGCATAGTCTCTATTGGAAAAGAGAACTTTTATATCAAATCTTTCTTAATGTCTTTATCTTATAAAAAAATTGACTGCATTTAATAAGAAGTATGTGAAAATTATGAAAAACCTTGTACATTTTTGGGTCAGGACTCATTACTATACACAAGTGCAAATAGTTCCAATGTGCCACTTCAAAATTATGTTGTTGTGGTGGAAAATGCTCTTGGAAGTTACAAATCAGATAAATAGAAGGTCAATTATATACGCAATTGTTAAAGCAGACTGGGTTTCAACCTAACATTTCATCTATAAAATGTATCTTAGAGTTATACCAGTAATATTCTGTTATTATGATAGGGTCCTCTTGGCAGTACAGCACAGTACTTAGCTGGGAAAAAAAGCTCTGTTTCATTTTATTCAACCAAAGGAACTGCAGCAGGACCTCATTTAAATACCAGGATCAGCCAGAAACCAAGTGTGCTTGATGTTCTTTCCATCCCTGTGAACAAAGGCACAAGCAGCAGCACTGAGATATCATCGGTGCCAGAAGACCTTCTTCACCTCCATTCAAAATAAAAGCTTGCACTTGGAATTTCATCAGCTGGATCAGGGTTTTTCCTTGAGTTTGGTCATAAGAGACCAAGAAGATGGGTGAATAGCTTATGTACTTCTGATTTTAAGCATATTTAAATATAATGACCACACTTGACTGAATAGGATCACTTTCTTCCATCATTAATCATGATGGAGGAAATAGACCATTAATCATTATAGAGGTATATACAATATGCTGTTCTCTTATTTTAAAAGTACTAGAGCTGAATTCTCACATACAGTAAGACAGGGTTGCAAAGAGGCCTAATACACGTTCTATATGTAAATTCAAAGTATCCATTGATGATTACATTATTCTCTACAACTAGATAAACATTAAATTTCCAGTATTAAAATACTTTTCTATAGTTTAAAATTAAATTTAAATTTCCAGCTCTGCTTGAAAATAAGAGACTGTCCCCCACGTAAAGGGACGATAATCCCTGTTTAGAATCAGCAAAATAGGAAAAGGGGATAATAAAGGGGATACTAGTATTTTGGTTTAAAGTTTTTATTGCCTTTTTTTATTACTGACTGTCTCTCTAGAAAGAAGTTCAACTTATTTGTACACAGATGACACTTGTTTACCTCCCTTTTTCTTGTGATGCCGTATGGATCCCTTACGAACATTATGACTGCTGAGGGACTCAAAAACGGAAAAGATGACTAGTGGAAAATTAGAAGGCATTTGTAACTAATTCCTGAGCTTCTGGTGGAGTTGTGCCACTCTAACCTTCTCTCCACCCTCCTCCATTTCCTAAAACAAGAAGATATAGTAACAGGAACTATAAAGTTTATGGGAGACAAGTTTATTCTGTTTACCACAGGGTTGCTATATTAAGAGAAGACTGTAGAAATAGACAACCATTTAGAGTGACTTTAGAAGTGTAAAAGGCTAAAAATATTATTTCATTGAACTGTATGCTTTACATTTCTAAAGTTCATTTACAACTGCTTTTCAGAAGTCTCATGGGGACCTGTCAATATATATTTTTTAATTCAGGAAAAAGGAAATGGTTGATTGATTCAGTTGGCAGTTTTAATCTCATATGAGGAAGGCAAGCAGGCACATGTAAGTGTAAAAACATGACCCAATGGCAGTAATCAAACATGCAAAAAAAAGTCATCACTCTTGAGTAGTGAGAATTGTGTAAAGATGTTAAAATCAACTTGGTCTGTTATCTGCAGGTCTTGGAAAGCAGTGGGAAGAGACAACAATGGGATACCACACAGAACTGTCCTTGGAAGGCTCCTAACTGCTCCTGCCCTACAGCAACAGGCCAATGCAGAGGGCAAGTCATTGAGTAAACTAAGCAAGGATATAGGGCACAGCATCTTCTGGGGCACAGAAGATGATTCTTATATTAGAATGATCAGAGAGTTGATTTACAGAAGTAAAAGATGGTTTTCTCTCATCAGTTGCTGGCTCCTTGTCCGCAGTCATAATAAATGGTGTACAAAATATTCCTTCAAAATTAATTTTCTAAAACCAGACCATTACTGAATGAGTAAGTTCATGTGGGCAGTTCCAAGGGAACGAGGATTTTACCCTGTCCCTCAAAAGATGCTTGAAATCCAAGGAGTTTCTTAAGTCAGATCACACCACACTCATGAGCCTTGCCCTTATTGCTGGCAGATGCCAATTCTTCCAGAGAGCTGCACTGGAAAACATGGCATCAGGTAGATGTGGTAGAGCCTGAGGACAAAGCAAAGACAAACTAGAGGAGAGAGGACAGGCAGAACTACCAATGACACGTTGAAATCAATAGCCCTGTAAAGGGAAAACAGACATCCAGCAGAGCTTTTAATTGTCAAAAATTACAGCTACTCTTATCAAGACTAAAATATTGTAGAAGAATGACTGCAGCTATAAAAACAAAAGGCAGTATTTTCTCTGTACAGTATTTTTGTCTGCTAATCAATAATGCTACAATAAAATCATCAGGCAGATAAGGAGCCCCAAAAAAAACAGCTTTAAAAGGTTAATGAGTTCAATATCACACAGAGTAATAAAAACCTAAAAAACATTCACACGTGATACTGAGAAAATATTATGTGAAAGCTTTTGTTTCCACTGTAGGAAATTAATGCTTGAAGTTATTAAATTCTTTATAGATGGTATATATATGGTTTGCATCTTTCACTGAGTAGAGCTCTGTTCTGATGTGCTCCAACACATGCAGGATGTCAGTTCAGTGTTTCCTGGTTATTTTATTTCCCCCCTTTAGAACAACTGAGTTTTAGAGCCTATTGCAAGACTTATAATTTGGCTTTGGTCTTGTAAAAACAAAAGATAGATTATTTGAAATGATATTACTGCTTTTATTTGTGCCATTTCTTTGGTTTGCTCAGAATAACAAATAGGAATATTTTGAAATAAATTTTCGTGCAGATATAGAATAAATGTATGGCAGCTCATCTTCTTCCTGTGGTATCAAGGCTCCTGAGCCTCTTCTTGGTGGGCTGTCAGTCTCTCTTCCCGTCACACCTTGTGGGCCCAGCTGTCTCTGTCCATGGTCACAGGTAGCACAGCTCCTAACCTCTGGGGCAGCAGTACTCCATGTTTGTTACACTGCTGAGGCCTAGAGGATTTACGAGTAGGACTTCAGTTGCATCCCGTTCTCCTTTTTTGCAAAGCCTGGAGAGCAGCAGCTAGATGTCTGTTCTCACTGCAAAGATAAGCTTGTGAAGTTCCCATCATGAAGAACAATGTAATATTTAAGCCAACAGTTATTTTACAGCTTCAGAACATACTCAAAGATGAAAGTCAGACTGAACCATTACAGGGGAGAGACTATGAAAGAGATGCAATGACACAGAGATACCCATTCTGCAGGAGGGTCAGAATGTATGGAGGAGCAGGGCAGGATTCTGATGACATGAGAAGACTAATTACTGGATCCAGCCTCTGAAACAAGCTGTGTAATTTTAATTGGATGGAGCAAGCCTGGAAAGAGAAGGATATCATGCAGTTAAGGAAAAGATAGATCTCTTTAAAAAAAGAAAAATACTGGGAAAAAAAACCCCATATGGTGGAGCAGAATTACAATGGCACTGAGTCACAAAAGACCGAAAATGAAAAGTGTTTCTTGAAAAGGGTGTCTTAGTTGGTCTTTCAAAGGGGAAGACCACAGAGAGAATAGAAATGAATTATACTTTAAAGAACTTCTGTAGCTACATGGAAAATTTTCCAAAATAATTTAGAGGTCTTTGGTGCACTTGATCTCAGAATGTGAGCACTATAAGGTGTGCAGTTTCACAGTAGGATATTCTTACACAGTCCTTCTCGTGGATTACTTCTCGTCCTCTCCTGAAAGAGGTAACATAACAATGACTACAATCTGAAAGCCTGGATAGATCTGAAGTCCTTTTTCAGTGCAATGAATTCACTTGTTTACCTAGTACTCCACATGCACTTCTCACTTCTAGCAGCAGATTTAGAAACAGTCTTCATCCCTGGTCTTGCTCCGTGATGGAGGTACCTGAGCTGCTTCAGAAGGAGCTGGTGTGCCTGCATTGTTCATCTGCCACAATGCCAGTCAGATGCAGGCTGGAAGCAGAGTGTCTGTGCTTACAGATAGTGTAATCCTGCTTAAATAATTAATCCAGCTTCCCAGCAGTGCTGAATTCTGAAGCCCACTCATTTGAGGGACAGCAAGGTGCCATTTCTATGCATAACAGTGGGCACAGATGTCTCTGACTCCTCTGAACACTGGTGTCACTTCAGCTTGTAAGCATTGTGGAAGAGTCTGAGGTTATCTGACCCAAGCAAAATTCATCACACCAGATTTGAGACATCTAAAGTCAAGAAGTCTATTTCTTGAATAAGTGAAATTATAAGTATTTCTTACAAGTTGAAAGTAAAAGATATCTGGAGGGAGTGTCACTTGATCTACTTCCAACACTAAGGATGAGATGAACTTCAATTCAGAGGAAGCCTGCTTCTCTAGTGACCATAAAAGAACGGAGAGATCAGATGTAGATCAGGCTTCAGATGCTTGAACTAGATGATGATTCATCTCAACATCCTATTTCTATGGTCAATGAGGAAAACCAGGTATCTCCAGAAGGTAATTCACCCCTCAACTTAGAAAGTTGTTTTTTCCCCCTGTACTCTAAAACTGTGACCCCAAAACCAGGTTTTAAATGGAAGCCTACATGTTGGATAGCTAAAAGAAGTGACATGACTCCAAGGGAAGGTGGACAAATAATTTTTTCTCTGTATAGGTCTATAAGAGGAATTTAAGACTCTGTGTTTTTCTCAGGATTTCTACATTTATAAAATTTGCATGTTCAAATTAACAGTTTTACACTATGAACAATACACAAGTTTTACTAAATATGAAGTGACTGTTACTTTCTTTTATAACCTACATGGTTATAAACATAATGGCATTAGATCACTTTCCCTCCTTCATGTCTTCTTATTCACCCACACTTTAAAATATAATTCTGAAATACAGTGAGTAGTATAACAGTAAGTTTCATCATAAACATTCTCTGAGTGAGAAAATATGCTGGAGTGCCCCAGTGCTGAAAGACATATGGCAGTAGTGAGCAGAGATTTACACTCATGTCTCTAATGCAACATGATGGGATAAAAATCCAGCATCATTTTGTGGATGGGTACCCAGAAAACTTGTGAAACAGGAAAGAAGTGGCTTTTCGTCTACTGCACCTTGACTGCTTTCTTACCAAATATAAAAAGTAGCCAGAAAAGTGTTGTCAGACTGGAGGGGTTTCAAAGAAAAAGCGCTAAAAAGGGTAATAAGGAGTTAAGTGCAGTGTGGTAAAACTAGGGAAGACAACAGTAACAGTTTAAGGAAGAAAGGTGTCGGAAGGTGCATAAGAGATCCATCTGGTCTAGCATTGTGTCCTATCATGCACGTTTTTCCCTGGGGCATTCCACTCCTGAAAACTAGAATAAACAGGCAATAAAATGGAAGAAACACTCTTTTATAAGCTAGGACAACCCTAATCCCTCTCTGGGCTACAAGCTACTGCTCTGTTATCTGCTGTCTAATGGGATTTCCTCTTGTCAGTGAGGTAGCAGGTTTTATGGCTTTCTTGTTTACTCCAGTGGAATGGACTTTGGGCTTTCTGCCCATTTTGTTCCTCCAGTTTCTCTACCTATATGACACATGCATCAGCAGCTGGCTAACTTCTTTCTTGCTAGAAAATAAGTAGTTCATCCACCTTTCAGCATTAGTGTGGTTAGAATCATACTCTTGCCCATAAGGCACATATGCAGTCTGAACTATAGCGGGCAGGGTGAAGTTTCAGTGTATTTCCTGGCGGCAGACTACGATGCCTGATTTTCACTCAATGAAGACCACAAACCTTGAATAACTAGAGAATAAATTGCCTAACTTAGCAAGCTGAAGTCAATGCAATAGTCTGATGGTCTAATTTGAAACCCGTGCTTTTATTGATTCACTAATATTATGATAATAACAATATTATTTTGTGATTTTCCATCTGGGTTCGGTCGGGTGGGGGGAAGTTTTGTTGGTTTTTTTTGTTTTCATTTTTCTAGAGTTGAAGAAGCTGGAGTGTTCTCCAGGCTGAAAACATGAGACTGACAATAGGGTGGGGTTGAAAAGTACTTAAAGAAGAGAAGAATAAACAACTGCTCTAAGAGGAAAGTAAAAATCAAATTTCTGAGACTAGTTTCTTTCATATTGCTACAGAACATAAGTACTTCCCAAACAGGACCCATACTGGAAAAAAGCCAGAAATACTGCCTGCAAATATTTACAAAAACGGGTAGGCATCTTAGCAATCTGAAGTCATTGACCTTTTTCTCAATACAGCAAATGGAGTGTCTATTTAAGCATTTAAGACTTAAATGTCTTGGGAGATATGCCTAGACTTAAATATGATTATTGGTGTAAAGAATTACCAAATCATTATAATGCCCTCATTTATATAAATGTCACGTCGTACAGTTTATGATAAGCTGTGAAAGGAAATCACATAAAACATATGACCAGACAATCACTCCAAAAGTATTGCTAACACAGAACTGATGAATTGCACTGGTAAGAATAAGAAAAAACTTGTTACAGAAAGGGGTGTCGCAGCAAGATATGCATATAAATGCTGGTGAATGTAAGGCACCAAGAGAATAGACGTCTGGGATTGGATTCATCTGGCTTAACTTTGTTGTCTAATTTTGCTCTCTCTTAGTTCCGATTAGTGCTGACAGAGATCTAGTAAACAAGCAGGGGTGTATACAGGATGTTTTATACAGTGGCTGTTTCAGACCACAGTGAGTTGTTCTTGCCATTGATAGTTTGCTATTGACTAGGGTGCAGTCAGGCCAATTGCTCACATGTAGGCATTCACCTTGTAGTTAACCAGGTTAGGAGGAGATGAAAATAAAGAAGTAAGGGAAAAGCATGGGCTGATAGAGTTATATCATAGAAATAGTGTGAAAGGATCAAAACATAAAAAAAATACTTGAAATTAACTGTGCTGGTGGAAAATAAATGTGCCTCTCCATTTGACAACTGTCTGGAATGCCAACTCCATTTTACGCACCAATTTCAATAGAGATGTGATTATATGGCTAGCTTAGCCATCAATTTTTTGTACAATTTTACATTTATATAATGTGCACAATTACATTTTATATAATTATAATTAGATCATTTTATATTTCTTTTTTGTCATTGGCTATATTTTATTAAAATTGAAGTAGTACCACAGCTTCATAAATCTCAGGAACTGCTCTTCGTTTGATTTGCTTTTTTAGTATCCCAACACATTAAGAATTTATGCATTTTTTGTAGCTATTCAAAGAGGAAATAGGCTCTGGAATGACTTTATAAAATTA
This sequence comes from Cnemophilus loriae, assembly GCA_013397755.1. NCBI lineage: Eukaryota > Metazoa > Chordata > Aves > Passeriformes > Corvidae > Cnemophilus > Cnemophilus loriae. The sequence continues at coordinate 1,046,908 of VZTF01002826.1, read as the reverse complement.
AATAAATCATAATCGCACCATTAGGCTGCAGAGTAGATGAGTATTATGAAGGCAACTTGTCTTCTAAAGATAACGTTTGCTTTCTATAACTTGATATTTCAGAAACCAAATTCAGATGTCCCCAGGTGGCTGATTGATGACCAATTATTTTCCTGCAAATTCTATGAATCATAGAATTATACAGTGGTTTGGGTTGGAAGGGGCCTTAGAGATCACTTTGTTCCATCCACTAGACCAGGTCGCTCAAAGCCCAGTTCAACCTGGCTTTGAACACGTCCAAGGATGAGGTATCCACAACTTCTCTGCAGACACTGCAGTTTAACCTGATTAAGGTTAAAAAGATCACATATTTTTAAAAATTATGTTGTAGCACAGTTTTTCATTTTTCTACTCTCCTGGCTGTTGTCAGTGACTTGTGTGTCCATGTGCCAAATTCTGTATCATGGGATGAGGCCTACAGATGAGGTCAGATCTGCCTAGTAAAGACCTCCGTACCCATCACCATTCCAAACTCTGTCTAAGCTAGAAAATAGTGTGGTCCAAAAGGATCCAAATGGTAGAATGAGATAGGTAGTGTGGAGGATCTGACATTCATACTGTGTACTTTCCTCCATAGAGTGGCTCTGGCCTCAGCCCAGACTCAGTGACCATTACCAGCTGAAAAGTATTTGGTACATTTTGGGAGTACATCTCCTATTTAACTCATCTGAAAGGAATCTGCCTTCAGTCTTGTGAGATTTGTCCATGAAACACAGTGAGAAGGACAGCCAGGAGATGAGCTTCCAAAGCACACCCCTGACTGAGCTAATATGCTAATGCAGATATACCTACAAAAGACAAGTGTTACACCAAGAACAAATTTGGCCAGTGAGCACCTCAGTCTCTACAGGTGTTCGAGAGGTTGGATGGCACTTTATAGGTCTTAGGTTTGAGCTCAGACCTGTTGTCAGAGTCTGGTTTAAGCAGCCTCCATTCCTCAGGTGTAAGGTGAATTTGGTGGTACATCTCCCTGTTCAAGGGAAACCGTGAAGATGAGGAAAAAGACTGTGAAGTACTTAAGAGGCTACGGTGATGAAAAATAAAGTTAGACTATCTTTTCTGACAGTACAGAAAATGCTTCATTAATCATTTTAAAAAGCCTTTCCACTGAAAAATTCCGGGACTAATAAGCCATGGAAAAAAAAGAATGAAGTGTTAATTACCTACGGGGGAAAGTCATATGCGAGGAAGCAGAGGAAGGTTTGCCATTTTGCAGATCACGGGGAAGAGCTGCACGAGGGACCAGCTTTGAGCAACACCAATGTGAGGCCGTGCTACTGTTTGCTGTGCCTGCTGAGGCCACTGGGTCTGGCAGATCCAGAAGTCCCACTTACACATATTGATAATTGCCCATTGCAACAGACACGAGACCGTAGCGCAGAAGACTGTTTATTCAGGCATTGTAAGAAGTGTGTTTTCTTTGGAAAAGACTGAAAATTGTCAGTAAGGTCTAATTTGCGGAAAATAAATTTCCAGTTCACTTTCTTCCAAATGGCTGATTAACATTCTCCTACACGGAAATATAGAATCTGGCCCTAGCTAACCATTGCAACAGTTTGAACAGTGTACAGAGAAGCGAGGGACTAGACATTATTTCACACATTCTGTGAACATAAGACATTTAAGAGAGTTTCATTGCAGATGATGTACCAACAACAAGCAGGATTTAATTCCTTGATTTATCAAAGTTACGTTTACAGATCATACAAGTCAAAAACTTAATTCTGCTGGAATGGTTTCTTTCACTGAGATATTTTGGAAAGCAATGTGCCCTTCACTCAGAGATTAAAACAGACAACCTCTCTGTTAATTTAAATTTACCATACTCATTTTCTAGGCTATCACTTGTTTTCGTTTTTCTAGACAAGCAGCTATTGCTCACCAGCCTGTGCACTTGAACTGCAGATTTTGTCTGCATGAAACCCATAATTCAAACCACAACAGAATGCAAGAGCCCATTTGGAAAATGATGCCATCAGGAAGAGATTCATTTCTCTGCATGAGTTTTTGGCAACACACTATTCTTCATAATTTGTACTGCAACTGTTCTCGTTTACTGGCACTACAGGTGTACTTTTGTGTTTTCATTTTTAACTGTAGTTGATTAAGGAAGAAAAAAATTCCCTCAGTGATAAGTCGTCTATCCCGTGTTTGTCAGATTTCCTAGTGCTTGACTTACAGCTTTTTCAGTTTGAGTCAGCTTGAATATTGGATTAATGAGAAAATTAAACACCACCAACTCTAGGTCTTGAAAAGATCATCAGACTGCCATTTCGATGAGGAATGATTACTGTGATCTACAACTGGATGTGACCAAGCCAAGTACTATACCTTCACAGCATATAACCTGTATGACATAAAGGCACAAGCACATACATTTGCAAGAGTGAGACTTCATTACCAAAAAACTTGTCTGTCCCCCTGGTCTCCTTAAACAGGGTTATTTAAAGATTCTGTGCAGGCTGATTTAGTCACACTTCTTCAGTGTTTATACTCAGAGGTTCCATATTTGAAAATAACGGATATATATCAGAAAGCACTTTTCCTGGTGTTTCATACCGAAAAAAAAAAAAAACAAAAAAAGAAAAATAAAAAAAAATGCAACTAAACAAATACTCTTTAAAACTGATTCCTAGTAGCTTATTCAAATGGTGTCATGGACAATCAAAAAGCCAAATTCAAGTGGCACACCAGCATGGGGGGAATTATCAAGTTACTCACAAGCACTGAAATTAGGGGGCTCCACTGTTGAATGTATTTCTAGAGGCTCTAGAAAAGACAGAGTCTCAGGATGATGAGAAAAAATGCAGGCCACTTTTTTCTCTGGAGGTCTTCTAACCAAGATATAAACAAGTATTTAAACTTCTTTTGATTCAGTTATTATGGGTGCTTACATCAAGGCAGCAAATATCTCTTTGTATATTCTCATTGCATAAATATAGAACTTTTGAGACCTACCAGTGGAAAAAAAAATTACAGCTGGACATGTATCAGCAAATGTGAATTAACACCTTAAATAAATGCTGACACAGCTATATTGACTAATTACGATCACCTGGGGGAAAAAGAATCACATCTTGTGAATAGATCATGTTCCTACCCACCCCAGATACCTGCTGCTGAAAATCTATCTTCACTTAAAACCATTCTCTCTTGAAAAGGACAGATGTTCCCAGTAAGTGCAATTACACAAGACAAGGAAAACCATAAAAAGGAACTCAATCTTCAGAGAAATGCAGGTTAGGTGTTGAGTTGGGGAAAGTAATTCAGACCTGTATCCACCAAGCTTTCTCAAAGCTTATTTAGATATTTCATTTAAAGCAGAAGGTTCATTGAATCACGTAAAATTTGAATGTTCTCTTTACATCTTTTTTTTTCTCTCTTGGAAATGAAATGGTAATCTGAGCAGCAAATTACTTTGATGGAAATAATGCACTGGAATTCACTTTAAAACAGTGATTTTACAATACCTTGCAAGCATTGTAAGTAGTCATATTTGCAGCTAAGTCACAGGTTATGTGAAGGAAGATTTGAGGGAAGCATAGGAAAATGCATCTGGGTACGTGTGGCTTGACAATGCCCTGGAAGCTGGCTTTGAAGCACAGCAACATGCATGTGCAGCCACACTGGGTCTGGGACTTGAGCCGTCACCTCTGCACAGCACTGTGCTATACATTCTCCCGTGCTTGGGAAGGCTCGGGAACTGAGGAGGAGATGCAGCAGCACAGCTCTGACAGCTTTCCATGCAGTCACAGCTACAATTCCTGACAGAGCTTTGAACAAGTTCAGACAACCCAGCAGCAATAGAGAGTGGGATTTAGTTTTCTACCTGCCTCACCATGCCTGGCCTCCAGCAGGCCACTCTAGACACCCCACTGTGGCTGTGGCATCTGTGCAGGACCGACAAATCTAACACAAGAGATGCTTTGCCTTTAGAGTGGAAGCTGGAGGACAAGGGGTTCATTCCATGGCACCTAAATGGCATTAAAGATCTAGGACTGGATCTTGGAATCCTTCCCAAAGTGTCAGAGTGCTTCAGAATAGTGACTTACTTCAAAATACATCTCAGAACTAGCAGAAGAATTGGAGAAATAAAATCACCATTAGGGTGCACTTTTTAGCTCACAATTTTGTACTTCCGTCATTATCATAATTCTGGGAAATGACAACTTTTAAGAACATGTTGTTTTGTCCTATTAATCCTATCTTCTTAACTAAAAAACAGATTTTATTTTCAAATGTTGGGGAACAGAAAAACAACAATAATAAAGGTTGTCTTATAATGATTTGTGGGTTTTTTTGCCATCCGTCCCTCATTAATTTTGTACTATTCCCTTCATATTTACAAATAATTCATGGAATATTTGAGAAATCTCATTGTATATTTTAGCCTGGGGCCCAGTGGAAAGAACATGCTTGAGCAAGGCATTGAACTGGGGTTTTCTGATTCATAATGAATTGCTCTAACTACTAGGCTGTGGTAAGAAAGGGGATATGTAGCCTCTGCCATTTAAAGCAGTGTGTCTTGCTCAGTTAATTAAAAACTTCTCATAGCATCTGGCTCTTAGGAAGAAATTCAGGCTCTGGACTCTATATGAACAGAGTTTAATACTCCTTATCTAGGGTCCAAAATGTCAAGCTTAGGCAAGTATATGTGCTCAGAGGGTCTCAAGATGTTTTGCAGTCTCCAGTGCCAAGCTCATCCCATGAACTCAGGCAGGACAGTTTGCTGACAGCACAGCCTGAAACAGGAGCCCAGGCAGTGAAGGCAATGTGCAGTTGTATCTCCCTTTCATATACTTATGATCTTTACTGGACTGACTCCAAATCCTCAGCAAGGGTCGGTCTTGTACCCATTAAAATGAATGGAAGTTTTCCCACTGAAATCAATATAATGAGAATCAAAGTCATTCTCATTAAGTAAAATTCCCAGAGATTTAAGAGCCCATCATTTTATACTGACTGCTTATCAGTCAGTATAAGAAATGGACCTCATTATGGAAAAAAGCTGCATTGAGCTTTGCATTTTCAAAGCATGGCTTAAATATGAACCAATTAACTTCAAAGTTTTCACCTGATGCAGTGACAAATCATGCTGACAAACATGCTAGTGCTAGTTATGAATCTCCCTAAGCCAGTCTCTATGCCTAGGAGTTAAGTCTATAAAAAAGTTTTGAAAGAACCATAGTTCTACAGTCATATTTTATAAGGGAACATGAATCGCTTATACAGAGAAAAATAATGAAAGGATTTTACTCAGAAAGGTATTTGCCTTTATGTACATTGATGTTAAAGCACCAGTAAGTTTATAGGCTGCTAAGAGAAATGAAGAGACTGGATTGGTCTCTGAGGACATAAAAGAAGCTTTTTCTTGCTCTCCCATGGCTGCCAGAAATTTTGTGACTGATATTTTTTAAGATAAGAAAAGAAGGAGAAGTAGTCTGCAGTTACTTTCAGGGGTTTTTTTCCATTTGATTTTTAAAATATTTCATGTGTAAAACATCTTGTGCACTGCTTTTAATGTTGAATCTTCAGAATTTTTTTTTTTGCACATCCCCAAAATGTCACCTTCTTTAATGTGGAATGAATGTCCCTGACCATTCCTTGCTTTTCTCAAAGTTCTAGAAGATGGATTTGCAAGAAGTAGCTTCAGTGAATTCAGAAAACTAAACTGTAAAAACCAAGAATAGATAGACACTTTTGAAATCAAGACAAAACAACACTCTAAAAAAAATTAGTCCAAGTCCTCGCTTCTTGCAGGACCCCCTGAAACTAAAACCATATGCCTAAGGCCCATGTCATCCTTGAAGTCTTACAGTTGTGGTACTGTGAGAGTTCCCTCGAGAGCCTGTTCCAGTGATCAGCTGCCCTTTCTGTGAAGAACCAAGTCTTAACATCCAGTCTGAACATCCCCTGATGCAGCTTCACACCATTTCCATGTGTCCTGTCATCGCTCACCAGAGAGAGGAGATCAGCACCTGCCCTCCACTGACCACCTCGAGGAAGCTGTAGACTGTGATGAGGTCACCTCTCAGTCTTATCTTCTAAGTCGAACAAACCAAGTGACCTCTGCTACTGCTGCAAAGTCTTGCCCTCGAAGCATTTCACCATCTTTGTTGCACTCTGGACGCAGTCTAAGAGCTTTATATTCCTCTTATATTGCGGCTGCCCAAGCTGCACACCACGCTGGAGACTGGTGCCACACGAGCGTGGTGTTCTGCGGCACAGCCCCCTGCCTTGCCCAGCCCGCGATGCTGCGCTGCCCAGCTGTGCCAGATGAAGGCTAACCACAGACTGGGTTAGCCATACAGTCAGTGGGGCAAGGGATCCTTCACCTCTCCTCAGTACCTGTGAGACCCTTCCGGAGAACTTCATGCAGTTTGGGGCTCCACGGTGCAAGAAAGATTCTTTCATACTGGGACTAAGGCAGTGGAGGTCATCAGGACACTCAGAGGCTGAAGCACACAACAAATGAGAAGAGACTGAGGAACCTGTTCAATGTGGAAAGGAGACTTTTATGAAACTTATTACTGGTTTTGCTGATTTACTAGGAAGGTGAAGAGAGGAAATTTCCCAAAGAGGTTGTTGAACTTCCATCCCCAGTGACATTCAAACTGCAGCTGGACACAACCCTAAGCAATATGGGCTGACTGGACCTTCCTTGAGTGAAGTATTGGACTAGATGACCACCAAGGGTTCCCTCCGACTTAAATTATTCTATGATGCTATGAAAAGAGGGCAGAAAAATGGAAATATCTGGAGCACATCCTTCCCCTGAGAATAATACTGGATAGAGTAAACTCTTGTATCATTTTGCCTACTTTTAGTGTGCATCCCCTTACGTGACAATTCAGATTCTCTGGTGAACAAGCAGTTTGCAACGAAAACTAGTTTCAGTGTTTCCGTGCTTCTAGCCTTAATTCCTTCTTTTTTTCACATTGCTTTATCTCATTTCCTTTGTGTGCCTTTATTTTTGCACTTCCATAAAAACAAACATGCTTACCAAGGTATGACTTTCAGATTTAGGCCTCTCTCACCCAGCATCCTAAAGACCCAAATAAGCTGCAAAGTGGCAAACAGACCTAACAAAGAAAAGCTTATATATAGAGAGATAAGGCAAATGAGAAGGAACACAGGTATTATTACAGGGACAAGTCCTGAATGGCATGCGCAAAAGCAGACTGAAAAAACAGAGCGTGTTCTCATTCCCAGAAAAGGAACTATAATTTTATATTGAAGAGCAGAACAATCTAAAAAAATGAGAGGTCCTTTAATTTTACATTTCAATATGGCTCCAAAAAAGATGCGACATAGAAAACCTGGAGCCTTTTTTGTTCCTGAAATTATAGCTTGCAAAGCCATTACCATGAATATCTTAATCTTTCTAAATGATTATTGTCTTCTTAATATTCCTTTGCATAATACACCATCAAAATTGAAATTCAAGAGCAAAATTTTTTATCTATGAAGCATTTTCCTTCTGGATGTCATCATCTGCAGTCTGTATACATATCATTTTCCTACTTCTTTCTCTCTTGCAGATGTGTAGGTGAACTGTAGTAATTCTTTGCAAAGAGTGATGTTTTTCTACTCAAAAAATCTTATTTTCTCCCCTCGGCCATCCCAAGAGAAGCTGAAAACCATAAATTAATATAATTTGACTTTGTTCTCCAAGCAGCTTCAGACATTTTAAGAGTCTGTTAGTGCCAGTAGGCTCACTCCGTCTTGGAGACAAGGCTCTTATATCCCATTCTTGTGTCCCCAAATTAAATACTACAGTCTGTATTTAACTAAATTTTTCCTTCCAAAGGGAAACAGCTTGATCTTCAAGTCCATTTCTTTGGGTAATTTCATCTTTCTATTAAAAGTTTGCACATGACTTCTTCCTTAAATATATCTGATATCAGCTTTTGGATACTAGTATTTTTTACTCCCTGTTAGATAAAGCAATATTTTAATATATAACATTTTTCTTCCTGGGGCGGGTCTTAAATATTACAATCAAGTCATCTTTTGATCTCCTTTACAGAGATCTTTTTTTTTCTATGTCATTACTTTGTACTTTTTGCTTTCTAAAACCTCACCCTAACAGGCCTTTTTTTTCAGTCTCTTGAACACTTTTGTGTTTGGCCTTCTCCATTTGCTCATTGCATTCGCCACCAGAAGAGCAGATATTTTTTTTTTTTTGGTCGTACATTAAATGCCGAGAAGACTGTCTCCATAGTCTTCTTCATTTCTTTTTATGTATCAGTATGAAGATCACATCAACTCCTCACTCATAGCATTACCCTCTCCCTGAAATCTTCTGAGAACACTTACTTTCTACAGTATATAATATATATAATAAGCATATGTAAAATTATACTCATTCCCTCAACAGCCTACAACATCCATAGAATGACTGGCAATGACATTATACTTACTTCTTGGTGAAGCATGAAAATTCAAGCATGTGATGTTTAGCAGGTGGAACTGTCCTCTGTTCCCACCAAATGTCATCAGATCATGTACACCGGTATTGAGTGGCTACCAATCCCTAGCGAAGTAGTGAATTTACCTTTACCCTTCAAAAGAAAGTCTGGAAGAGCTACCTTATGTTGTGTGCAATATGTTTTGGACATGACATGTAATCCTTGTCTTTTAGAAACTGATATGAACTCCTGGCTATACACAGTTTTTGGTATTCGTCTCCAAGCTGAAGGTTCTGATGAAGTCCATATAATTTCTTGCCATGCATTACAAAGGGACATTGAATCTTATCTCTGATTTATATTTATATAAATATATTTATATATTTGCTGTGCTCCAGTGCACTTCTATTATGAAGCAACAGCCTAGCAACTTACAAGCTCCACATCCCTAGGTAGGCAACAAAAATAACTGGCTCTGTTTTAAAGCTGAAGACTCTTTCAATGTTTAACCTAGTGAGTGGTATAAAACACGCATCCTCTAAAGAACAGAAATAAAGAAATCCACAGTAGTAAATTTAGTGCTAGGAGAACACACTGCATCTTTCCCAGCAAAGCCACTGAGATATCTGTGACTTATTTATATGCTATCAAGAGAGAGTAGTGGGTGGATTAATCTGAGCATTGCTTACATTCCTCTGGTGTTCAAATTGACCTTGCTCACCTCTGGAGCACCACTGAGACTTTTTTTGTTATCTGTTAAATCCTCCGTTCATTCTTTCCACCCTGGTGCTAATTTATGTGAACTGCAGTGGGTTGACATTGTGGGTTGGAGTCACCTCGCCTCACTGTTTAAAGCTGGCTGTGTCAATGCCCACACGAAACCATGTCTTCCCAGGCTCAGTTTGGAGTCACTGGAACTTGGTTGCTCTGACTTATTTTAAACATCCGTGTTTAGACAAATGAAATCGCACACAGAAAAGCCTGCCTCTCTCTGTGGATGGTAAGCCCAGGACTTGAAAATCTGTAGTGTAAATCTGGACATCTGGTCAGGTGAGCCCCACACAGCATGTCTGACTCTAATTGGTGCTGGCTGCAAGGCTCCTGCCAGACCCCTGCCCTCGGTGATAATGGGAATGGCAGGAAGAAAAACACAGAAGAGGCTGCTTTGCTTTGAAATACTAACTAAATACAGCAGTGGGTCAAAACAAACCAGTCCTAATGCATTCTCAGTGGGAAACGAAAAATACTGTAAGTCATAGCAAAAGTCCTCTCAGCTACTGAAGCCAAAGGATATTCAGTTTTCAGTTTCAATTTAGAGGCAACATTTTCAGCTGCATGTTTTGATTCAGGTAAAAGTGTGGGCTGGTTTTCTGTTTAGAATAAAAATAAACAACTTTTGACTGATTTATTTAAATGTTAACATTTAAAGTCCAAATTCTCTATCTGTGCAAGAAGGCCTTTATATATTTCCAAAATGTCTCTGAAATAATTCAGAAGGCAACAACACAGCTAAAACAGACTATTCAAGCATGAATTATTCCGTTTAGTTCTGGGCAAACTGTAAAACAATAGATATCATTGAAAAGAGCACATTGCCAGCATTTATTATTGCATAATCATTGAATACAACATTTGTATCGGTCAGAAGCAAAAGGTAAGTTATGCCATGAGGCATGATCCTGCTCACATGGGCCCAGTTTCCCATGTGAAATGGTCTGGACAACATCAGCAGATAAGACAGAAATGTTGACAGTAAATGATGCATGTGTGCATGCATGTGTGTGGGTCTAACACCCTCACTGTGCAGAGGGAGAAGTGCTGAAGAGGAAGATTACTGTTGGATTCAGTGACAGCAGGGAGTTGCACAGACACTTTTGAAACTTGCAAAAAAGAAGTATAAAATATTTGTATCTTAGGAGAGAGTGCATGGAGTGGGAACAGAACACCAGTGAAAACCTTGGCAGCCCCGTGGCTCCACAGCCCCTGCCCAGGCAGCCTCCCTGGGCACAGGGGATGGGGGTGAAGATAGCACCCCGAGGGGGTGGCCGTGTGGGTGGAGCACAGGGGGACCCACACCCCAGGATGTACTGGTGGACCTGTGGGGGCTTCCCCACTGTGGAGTGTTGGGAGCAGAGAGGGTGACATGTAGCCAGAACAGCCACATCTCTAGTGTGTGTGCCAATGTGAGATCAGAACTTCTTGGGATCAGCTATAGAATGTCAATTTTAGAAACTTGTAGGTTACAATAATATTTTGTAACTGTCTAGTTGCAAAATATTTTTGTTTTTCTCTCACATTACCAATATTGATTCTGCATAAATGGTTCATGGATTTTGAGTCAATGATCTGTCATTAATAAATCAATAAATGGTTTCAATGCTGAACTACTTCAGAGCATGGGAAACTATGTTCACAGTTTTTCATTGTGGCATCAGGAAGGTCTGCAAGTAAACATTTCAGTCTGTACTGCCGTCCTCACAGTGGTTTTGTGAGCTGTTTCAGAATAAAACTCTTAGCTTCACAGTGCATGAAGTCCTTTAAAAAAACCCCAAAAACTAAGAGCCAAAAAATCATTAGATTTTGTAAGCTCACTAACCCTGCATTTGACACTGTCCACAGAGAAACAGAGTGGGCTGCAGCTCCTGGAAGTGCAAGCATGCAAGGGCCTATTTACAAACGACTGGAGGAAGGTAACTCTAATCTATCTTTTTGCCCTGTGCTTCTCTATTGGTTTGCCAGCGAGCATTTACTACAACCAAGTATTGCCCAGATTCCTAAGGACTCTGGGAAGAATTTCTCTCCAGACACACTTGATTTCATCTTGAATGACCCCTTCCAGCAAGCCTGGTCTGCTGTCACAGAGCCATTACAGCTGCGCAAACTGTGACCTTGACATCAAAGTGATCTACAAATGCAACTGAAAGTGGTTGACAACAGGTTTTTACTAAATTGGAAGAGCCTGGTTTGGAGGACTCACGAGCATTTGGGATAGGGAGGACCCAGGCACAGAACATTTCTGGTGCTTCCGTACAGTTGCAACATTCTCCTGGGCTGAATAAATTGTAAGCAGAATTTCTCTCAGTAAAGCACCATCAACTGCCAGTGCTTTAGCACTATACTTATATTTTTTCACATTTTTCTTTTTTTTCCATTTCTTTTGTGACAGTAATTGCTTTTGAAAGGAAAATTAATGACAGTAGGACCCGCCTGGTCCTCCAGGTATCTCTATAATGGACATAAGTGCACAGCCAGCATCTACTTCAGCTCAGCTACATTAACTGGTAACAGCCTTTTCTGAGAAAAAGGTATGCTATCTCTAAAGGAAAATATATATATATATATGGAAATAGAAATAATTATAGCAGAGAAGAAGCTCAGTACCATATACTTGTAATTGTCAGAGGGAAAGCCTTGTGTCTTGCCTGGCACTATTCTGGCCCATCTAACCTGCAAGACCATGCAAGAGCTGTTGAAAGAGACTTCCTGAGAGACAACGAGTACAGCAGCCTCTCATGGTGTCCCCCTTCTTCAAGTGCAGCCCTGAAAGAAAACTCCAGTCTTTCATGGCAGAGTAACTGGTGCACAGTCCCTGCATAGACAATACCCACCAAACAAGCACAGTAGTTAGTAACTGATCTCTGCATTTAATACTCAACCAAATATAAGCAGTTGCTTGCTTCTGTGTTCTGAGCATGTTTCTTCATTCTTCTCCTATAAGCATTTCCATTAAAGTAGTTGCAAGACCATGGCTGCCTGCTTCCTTTCATACATATTTATGTTGTTCCCAGCCTCCCTGCTCCTGGAGATTCCCAGGTTCATTTCAATCAGTCTAGGTTTCATTACAACAGTATGCCACCTATGTTATCTAGGTTTGATTGCTATCATTCGGAGTAAAAATTTATGGCTTTGGTTCTACATGTTCCCTGTGGGAAGAGGAGGCTTCCAGGTCTGGACAGCAGGGTCTGTACAAGCACATCAGCTTCTGCTCTGATGGAAATCAGCAAATTCTGTTGGTATCAGTGGCACAAAATCTGGCAGAAATACACTGCACAATTTATAGCAATATTTGCTTTTGTGACTGCCTGGGTTTTCTGTTACAGGTAAATTTTGCAGTTGATGAAGTCCTGACTGTCAAGTTAAAAAGAAGATAATGACTTTGGGGAAGGTTGTTGAGCTACTTATCTTCACCATGGAGAGCAGGAGAGAGGCTAAGACATGCAAACTGGAGCACTGATGCAAACTGAGGCTCAGCTGCAGGAGGGTTGTGAACCAAGAGTTGTTTAGTATTCAAATGCTAAGTTACTAAGATGCAAGTCTCCTCGAAGCGGGAGATTAGGATGTCAAAACCTGACAATCCAGACAATTAAAAGCTTCAGTACTGGAGTCCATGAAGTAACAGGGAGGTGCAAATGGGGAAAGAAAAGGAATAAGGAAGATTTAATGATTCCTTCAGGGAACTTAGTTTCCATTATAATTTGTTGTACTTTTGCCAGTTTCTGGTTGACAAATGCATGCCCAGAAAGCAGGAATTTTAAAAAATCTGTATGACAACATTCTTTTCAATGAATATGAATTTAATATTAACTCCTTGTGGGCCCTAGTAAAGCTTCTAAATAAGTAACCTTCTGTAAGTCTGTAAGGTAAAATAGCTGCATCTGAAGTGGGAAAAGAGTATAATTCCTGATACACGAGAGGAGTCACAGCACTGCCTCAATTATCACAGTGGCTGTCCAACAAATGCTTACAAAAGGTTTCACCTTGAGACACATTTGCAAGTTCCTTAGAATGAGGTTTGAGTGTCTACTAAAAATCTTGTGAAATAGAAGTCTCTGCTAATTTTCCTCACTTCCATGAAGCCCCCTGTGGTCTGACAAGTATTCCAGTGCTGACTTAAATGGAGGCAAGATATTACTGAGATACTTCCCCACAGATTTACAGTGAAATCTTTTTCTTTTTCTTAGCATGCTGGGGTTTTTTTCTGTCAAAACATATATTATTTTACTAATCTAATGTCTGGTTGGAGTTGCTTTTTCCAAACCATTTAATCTGGATTTTGCTGTTTGACTTGAGGATGCTTTTCCAATGTCCTTGGAGTACTGCAGATCCCCGCTGAGTGCCTCAGATCCTCCCCACTGACCTCTAGGGTGAGCAGGCTCAACATCATGGGGCAGTTTTCCACTTCTTCTCACCTTCTGATTGCAGCCTTTCCACTCTGTTCAAAGGATTTGAATATACCCAGGACCACCTACTCTTATTATGGCAGATCTTCAGCTGACTGCTTAAGGCGGGGGACACTGGGGACAGAGACCACCTGGGTTTCAGTCTCAGTCCCCCTGAAGAGTTACACATTTTCCACACAGCTGAAGAGTTTCAGCAGAAGTAAAGAGCATGCTCCATTCTATGTACCAAGTTGTCTGAGGATAAGGCTTTTTTTTCGGAGTGTGAGCGCAGGAGAAAGGAAGATTCGTGCTGTGAGGGTGAAGTTTCAGTTGAGCCGAAGTTGTTTTCCTGGTTCCCTTTCCTCCGCGTGAATTATTTAGCCTTGTGGCTAATGAAAAATTCATTGCTTTGTGTTGATGTAACTAACAGTGGGGACTGACTCCTGTCTTATTACCAGATTCAAAATTTATATTTTATAGTTTTTTGTATTTAATTTCAGCCCTGTTTTTCTCCATTTCTCATGATTAAGAAAAGAGAAATAATAGGATAAGGGTAAAAGACTCAGCCAGCAATAGTTACCTTTCTCTGACCAATTTTGTCATGTACTGGCTATACCCATAGCAAATATTATGTAGGAAAAAAAGCCCCAAACCAAACACAAATCTGGAAGCTGGAGACAGACTGTTTATGTATTCTTTTTATTTATGTACTTATTTCAACACCATTACCCCCAAAACACCAAAGTCTATTTTCTGAGATGGGATTCTCAAAAAGAAAGGAGGCATAATTAAGGATGACGGATTCTGTAGTGGAAATTAAAATTTCTCGTTAACAGTGCCTAGCGGGCCTTTATGGATCGCATTGCTTGGACTACATCCAGTAGGACTGCTGTTACTGTTTCCTGGTCCAGGTTAGGGTCATCTAGCTGGGTGACAGGACAGAATGTATGCCCACCTGCCTCATGATGTTGGCTCGTACAAGGAGGAAAGCTTGGTGTGGGGGCTGATGTAGGTGCGAAGGGATGCTTCAGGAGATCCCTGCGTGGTAGAACATATAGAAACTGCACGTATAAACTTTCTTGAATGGAGCAGAATATAACTACATGCTGTCAACAGTTAAATTCTAGCCATGGAAGAAGTCGGTCGCCACGTTTTTAACTATGGACTCCTCCCCCAAAGTAAAAGTGGATTAGCTGATTTAAGAACAAGTTTTACTCTTTCATTCAAGTCACATGCCAGCAAGGGATCTGTGTGCGCTTGATTGATGCAGTGTCACAGCAGTGCTAAGTTAACATGTTTGACTGTCACTGGTGCTGCTGAGGTACAGATGGAAAGTAAGAGCTTGCAATGTGTCAGACAGTGAGGCAAAGGACATGAGAATGGAAGACTGAAGTGGAAATGTCAGTGGGTGTCTTGCTTGTACGAAGGCCTCAGCCCCACAGGAACCTTCACAGTAGCTGCGAAGAAAACAACTGGAGGCAAATTACCAGTGGCATGAAAGCTCTGGTACTAACAAAAGGAAAAAAGGGAAAAAGCAGTAATATAGAAAGAAAACAGCCGGTTTTCCAACCTTAGTGTATACAGCATATTGCACTGCTTTGGCCATCTTAGACCAGATACTACGGGGGGAAGAAACGCCACTGGCAAATGGCACACACATTTTAATTGCTGCAAGGTTTGACTTTTTGGCATGGTACTCATTCACTGGGCCTCTTCAAGCAAGAAAATATCACATACGCTGCTTTGCTAACATCTCTCCCTTCCTAAAATTTTTTCGGTGTCTAAGTAAGACATCAGAAGTTGTTCTATACCCTTGTATGGTCACTAAAGTGAGCCAGTGAGCAGCTGAAGTGAGTGGGATCGAATCCTCTGCTGGTCTCTTCACTTCTGGCATCCCATCTTTCTACCGGAGAAAGGCTCAACTTGGCCTGTCCTACCTGGGCTTTTACTGAATTCCTGCTTTGCTATGGCAGAACGTTAAAAAACAAACTGGTTACCACAGATGGATCTCAAAGCAGGTCTTTCCTAAATGGACATTTTTCTGCAGCCTGGTGGCCTGGAGAAGGTGCCATATAGCCATTGCACTGCTGGCCTGTGGGTTCAGCACTAACTCTGCCTGGTGAAGGAGCTGCTTGTCTTAACATGTAGATATTTTTCAGCCTCAAGGGTGATTACCTAAGTCCCATGCACATAATTGTATTTCAGCTTTTACTGTAGCATATAAATCCCTTTTTCAGGGTCAGACCTCAGGAGTTTAAGTGTAATTGACTTAAAAAGGTAGTTAGGATCCCAATAGACTATTGAAAGTTTTAAGTTAAGACTTAGGAGCCTAACTTGGTTAGATGTCCTTGAAAATATTACCATCAAATGTGTCTGGTGAAGTCAATAGAATCTGCCAAGCCAACACAGGTCAAAAATCAAATCAGAAACAAAAGTGTCAGTGGATTCTCACTTTTTACTGTCTTAATTGTACTATTTTAAGTTTTGCTTCCCTAAAGGGAAAAATAGCAAAGAAAAGTTACTTGCAGCAGTTGTTATATTATTTCTAATAATTTTTTTTTAACATTGCAGTGGCACTCATTCAATCTTTTTCTTTGTATCAATTCCTCACAGACATACTTGGATCCTCATGGTGAACTCAGGCAGTTAAGGTCTCCTCACTGACTTACAGATATTGCCAGGTCCAGATTAGTTTTCATTGCAGAGAAATACCTTTGGTACATCTCTTCATTATGTCCACTTAGGTACAGCTTCATTTTAAGTGTCAGAGTTAATTTTATTAGGAATGGAAAAGGGAGAAGGGGGAAGGGAAGGGAAGGGAA